>JAYRBW010034538.1:0-11994 GCA_036023295.1 Invenusta paracnida | reverse complement strand
CCAGCTATCTCCACCACCTCGTAGAAAAGTGAGGTCAACTCTTTAGGCTTTTATATTAAGTCAGAAGATGACAAATGCCCTGATCATGTCCAGCTATCTCCACCACCTCGTAGAAAAGTGAGGTCAACTCTTTAGGCTTTTATATTAAGTCAGAAGATGACAAATGTCTTGAAAGTATTACGTTGAACCTAAACCTGTTATGTATTTAAATAATATATTTATCACATTTTTGTCAAAAGGAATGTTAACCGTTATTTCAGGTCTTTATTTGTAGGTATACGCTAAAACTCTAAAAGTTATCGAGAATTAAAGGGTCATAATACTAATATTTCATCCAAATATTTAATACAAATTTTATGTTTATGAATAGGAAGTTATAAGATTGAGCTTAAATTAGTATTCGTTCAATGTTATAATTAATTGAATGTTAGAAAATCTTTTAAACAGACTATCGTAAGTCTAAATTTGTTTAATTATTTAAGGGATGAAAGTGATATTTTACATATTTCCTTTATATTTATGAGTCTACGAGAGGTACAAATGCATGGCCTGCATGTCTGGATACTCTTATAAAACCGTTTGCTCCCGCTACCCTGCTTTGACCACTGACACAGATACCATAGCTGCGAGGAGGTGCATCTCAAGCGTGTGCTAATCCGCCTCATGTACAAACTGGTATTGGAGGGGATCAACGTTCAACAGAGGAACTTGCGCGGAGAGACAGTGCTCATCACAGCCTTCACCACTCCGCCAGACCGCGTGTTGCTGGATCATCTCATTCAGATGGGTGAGAAAGTGTACTGGGATTGATAATTGTAGCTGTTTGTTTACTTGTCAACTGTTAACCTCGTGTACACTGAGCTTTTGAGGAGGTTATTTGTCATTGTGTTCCCTCTTCCATTGAACGCTTGATCAGGTAACATGGCATATAGGTAGAACTTTACGTTTTCTACACAAATATTAAGAAGGTTTCATAAAAGTTTACAAAATATTCGATAATTGTCTTTTTTTACATAATTCTATTGGCTTACATAAATTATTTAACAAAATACTCCAATTTTTACATAACGCAATATTTTCCGGAGATTGTCACGTGACCCTGGGGCTCATTGTATGTAAGAGAATGAATGTGAAGCTAAAATGTGTTACGAAACATCATTTTGTGAAGATTAATTGGAGATTATTTCTTCTAGTCCATTTCTCTATTTAGAAATAACAGCTGTAACATAAAATATAGTATTATACGCGTATAATATTTAATATTTCATTGAATATAATATATAGTTTCAATTCCTGCTTCATCAACATCTATGCTTACTGATTTGCATCTTGCTATATGTATGTAATTGCAGAAATGTATCTATGTATCTAATAAATAGTTCGTATTTTATGATTTCTATCTAACGTATAAAGTAATTATTATGACTTTCTTTCAAATATTATTAATTTGGCATATGTGTTGTAACTTTTCATCGATAGTAAAATAATTGTATATGTCAAGGTTGTCATCCAGTAGACTTGATATAAAATAAAGTTAAATAGTTCTATTAAATTCATTTTAAAGTCAAATTTCGATACTCGAGCTATTATAACGTGTAAACAGTGTCAAAAATACTATATATTTAATTGTTATACATAAAATCGTTTTGTACTTTAAATTATTGTACCATTATTACTTTTCAAACCATTATTGCATAAAAACTTACAATTAGGAAATAGTATAGACAGATTAAACTGTTTACAAGATCAACAAGAATCTTACTAATTAATTTATCGTTGAAACCTTTTTTTCAAATGAAAAGTGTAATTATTAGAATTAAAATTTAGTTTTAATTTTTGTGACTTTTTAGGTTACAACTATGTAACCCAATACGTTTATTTATTCTATGCAACTTTATTCTGTGGATTCTGGCCTTTAGGTGTGGACTCCTCAATCCGCTCTCGCACGGGTCTCTGTCTGGCCATCAACACCTACGCCACCCGGGGCGAGCTCCTCCTGCAACCTCTGCTCAATCGGGCCTTCATGCCGGGTCTTTGGGTGGCTGTGGAGGATGGCGACATAGAGCGGGTCACCTATTGGTTGTCCAATCTCTGTCGGGTAAACACGAGCAAAGCGGGCCGCACACTCATGGAGGTGGCTCGGGATATGGGTCATAACGAGGTGGCTGCCCTGCTCGAGGAACACTTTCATGAGACGGAGTTTGTGACTGCTGTCATGGCCGCCGATATTGATCGAATGAAGCACTATTTAGGTAAAAGAAGAGCACTAATATACATTAATGATTCATAATAAAAACATTAAAACGGTTTAATTATTGACGTTTTCCTTCATTTTAAATTTACTTTTAACACATAATAACGATTTTAATTTTTAGGAGTATTTCTTTTAATATAGTGTTAATTTAATATAGACTACTTATTTAAAAACAGTAGTATACTTTGAAATAATATATATTTTTTATTTTCACTGGAATTAAACAGTAGAATTTCATAGAATTGAAAACTTCTATCCTAATGTTATCATCAAATATTAAACACAAGAGGGCAATATACAATTCTTAAAGTAATAAAACAAATCCCTATATAGTTTATTGATTTTAAATACAAAGTTGTGTACAAAACAGTTTTTCAAATCAATGAGAATGAACACTATTTTCAATTACTTTTCTACGATTCAGTCAATACGGTAAAAAAGTTGCATTTTCATGACGGACTTATTCAACGGATATTACGATATTTATAATGACTTGTTGCTTGGTGTATGTAGCGATGGGGAACGGCGTGAAGAAAGCTAACTCAACCTACTCTCACTTCTTCGCTGGGTATACACCAGACCATAAAACGGAGTTTGTCGTGCGCCCCGTTATCATCAACGCCATGGAGTACTCACCCGCGGAAGTCTCTGCTCTGCTCATCAAGTTTGGCGCTAGACTTGATGTTCAGTACGAAGGTAAGTCGCATATAAAGTGTGTATGTGTAGGTTCAAATTATGCATGCATAGTGAATTTACCTAGAATCAATTAGATCGATAGTCTAAGAGGTCTATAAGAAATGTTAAAAGTTTCAGAGTCGCCAATGTTTTACATTAAATGGTTGTGCTTAGAAGTTGTCAATAGAAATCGATCAATCAATATTTCATTCAATAAATTTCGAATTAATTTTGCCCTAATTCTTTAACTTTTGTTTATGACTTGCTTTCAAAGATCTACCTTTGAATTTACCTTTAACATTATAATTATTTATTAATGCTGCTCATTCCATCTGAGACGGACTAAGAAATACAAAATTAAAAATAATATAAACAAATTCATTTTTAATTCAATTAATCGAATTTGATATGATAACTTATGATATGATAAATTTGATATGATTTAACTATCAAAATACTATGTATAATGAAATTTTCGCATTAAACTTTTGCCCATTAATTTCTGAATTTAAATAAAATGTGCAGTCAGTATTACATATTTAAGTAAATGAACTGTTTGCCTATGTAATGGTCCAAGAAATCAAACATATATTTTATTAGTAAATTTGATTCAATTATTAGAGTAAGTAAGTATAAATATGCAATAATAAATTCAAGCTTTATGAAAGAATGGATTTCAATAAACTTTTATGTATTTCTATATTTTAGACATTTATATACTCCTCATTAACTTTAATTCTAGCCATTAAATTATTCTTTGGGGTAACAATATTTTATTCAATAATTGTTCTGATTATGTATATATTTCTTAATTTGAAAACATATTTACACAAAAGCTACAAATATGCTGCATGAGTATAGCTATACTTTATTCAATAAAACTGATATTGTACTAAAGATACATATAATATTATTTCTGTTGAAATTAATGTTTAAATATTCAGTAAAATTCCTTTCCATCCCCTGTCCAGAATGTGCGCCATGCAGTCCTGCGGCATTCTGGGCCTTCCGTGACGACATCCAAGCCTCGGTTACCATGGCGATATCCCAGTCGGTAGACGTGAACTTGCGAGACGAGCTGGGCAGTACGCTACTCCACAAGGCGGTGACGAAGAAGGACAGAGTGACCATTAAAAAGGAAATTGTCCAAGTTCTCCTGGACAGAGGAGCCAACGTAGCCGCGACTGATATGTGTGGGGATACGGCGAGGAACCTCTGTGATCCAAAGGTAAATTGTTCAGAGCTCATGGGTCCTTTAGATATTTGTTCTGTTAAAAATAGTTAACAAAGCCAGTAAATACACTAAGATTTGAATCTCAGTAGTTAGGTTAAAGAGAAATTGTTATCAATGTCTGCTCGGAATTTGCTTTAATGCAATCACAGTGAAAAGTAGAAAACAATATAATATATATATATTATATTGATATATTATATTGTTATTAACCCTTTAAATCGGACTGTATAAAATAATTGACGGCTATAATAGTATGATCAATTAAATCATTTAATAGTTTCATAGCTAACCTTAAGATGAGTGCACCTTTTATGAATTCTATGTGATCGTGTTTATCTTGCATCGTTAATGTATATCTTACACATATCAGAATATAAAGTCTATACTTGTATGATTACATATTGTTATCATGAAAGTAAACCACAGAAAGGAAATGATGTTTAAAACGTAGCTTTTTATTCCCAAGACAAAAAGTATATTAAATTATTTGCTGCATCATATGCATCTACATTACAAAGATGAGAATGTTTATTTCTAGTAGTTATTGATTCATTTCTATAATTGGTATAATACGGGTATGTCATTTTTTTGCTCTTACTATAAATGCAATCATCGCTAGTAAAATTAGATAAGACTTCATTACATAAATTGCTTTCTGTAAAAGTAAGCTTTGCACGCGGCAAAGTTTAAGAAAAAAAAGGGATCTATAATTTCGTCAAGCCTATTATTCATGTTTAAGTAGTCATTTGTTGCCGTCGTGAAAGTATTTTTTAAATCCTGTTTTGTTTACAATGCCAAAAAGTATATTTTTAACAATTTTATTGAAGTGAAACATTAAAAACCAAAGCTATTCATGACATGACCGGGTATCAGATTCATTCTATTCAAATTAGATGTGTAGTTGAAAATAACATAGATTGAAAATTGGCATACAAATGGCTTTTTATAAATAGTTAGCATGCCTCAAAAATTACATTTCCTCCTCCCACTCTTCTTCTCTACCAGAACAATCTTCATCAGGTGATCGACGACTACGTCCTCAACCTGTGTTACATCGGTGACTACGACAAAGTCGAACAGTTGATTATTGAGGGCTATGAACACATCCTGGACATCTGCGACAGTGTTCGACAGAAGACCGCCAAGGAGTTGGCTTATCTGCGCTACTACAAGGAGCTTATAGAGCTGCTTGATGAGTTCCCCAAGTATCAGCAGGAGATCAGATACCTCCACAAGGCGGTGGCCAATAGAGATATGAAGGGTTTTGTGAGATTGGCGTCCGAAAAAAGATTGGCTTTTGGTGAGTTATCATATAAAAAATATCTGTCATGAGATCGTACGAATAATTTTTATAAAATATAGTTTCCTATAATTTTATTTAACTATTAAAATACAACATTTATTTTACATTACTTACTACTGTAATAACAATGTAAGTAATAAGTTATGTTGTTCCATGTTTTTTGCAAAATATTTTAATTATATATTACATCTTGTTGAATTTTTATAATGGAAATATTTTTACCACAATTAAAAATAACATGTTAGACATGTTGTTTGTACATTAAGTTGGAATAAATACTTTTATTTTAAAGTTTTTTAACCTAGTTGGGCTAAGATGGTTTAACCAAAATGGGCTATTGATAGCAGTACTCGTTATAATAAATAAAACAAAACAATATAGTGTACCCACATTAGCAGAATATTACATCATATTTGTGCATTAAAATATTTTACGATAGTATAATTAATTAAAATAATGCTACATCGTCGAATTAGAAAATCGTTATAATTTGCATATTCCAAAATCAATTGACATTGGATTTATCACCTAGACATTGATTAACAAATCTAGGCGAAACTAGAATCTTAAATCAAAAGCATAAACACTATTCTCTTTACCACCAAAATCGGAAATATACAAAAAATAATCGAAATATTGACTTTTAAATAACTTGCGCCTTATCAAGTTGCAAATAATGCCAAGGATACTATTTTACCATATTGATTATCCTTCTATATGGGAAGAAATTTTTATGTGACGAAATGTTTTTTATTTTTAATAATGTTCCACTTTCGAAACTTACGCTTGTCATAACATTGTCCATTAAATTTAACCATGCACATAGAGTATTTTAACAAACGAGATTGCAAAATATTGAAACCAAACGTACAGTATAATACACATACATGGGAACTCAACCGGGCACCCATAATCACAGGCTCGTTGGAACAATGACAAGGGTAACACAGTAAAGCATTTTGATTCGGAATTACCTTAGAATACTAAATGCTATTAACATTTTATCACAAATATTAATGCTTAATATGCCTTTAATCGATTGAGTGATCGAGTTAATGTTTAACTTATAATTTGAAAATGTTGTTTATAATCGCCTCTGTTAATTAAGTATTGTTCATTTGGCGTTAGCTGTCGTATTGAGACTTTCAAAATCATACAAAATCTTTTTTTGTTGTGGCAAACAGATGGAACTGTATGATCTAATGCAATGCAGTCAAGTGTGTTACACATATTTCGGTGTCAAATTGTATCTAATTTAATCTAATCAGACACATAATACTATGTCCAATTAATTATGACACCCACATATATGTATTTTACTACCTAAGACTGGAAATTTAATTTAATAACGATATATATCTCACGTCTATGCACTGACTCTTTGTTTAAAATAGTTTATATTTAGAAATAGCAGGTTTATCATCCCCTATCGCTCCAATTCTCCTATACAGGGGTGGACTTCCGTGGTCGAAACATCCTCCACGTAGCTGTCCTCTTCCAGCATTCGGATATGATCGCCGCCATCTGCGAACAGTTCCCCGCCCTCATCATCCTGGGCGACAATTGTCTAAGAAATCCGGTCCACTATGCTGTGTGTTTGCGAGATGGAAGGGCCACCCTGTCCGTCATATCCACCATCAATTCGGTGGACCTCAGCGCTAAGGAGGCTGTAAGATTCTGTCCCTTGAAATAAATAATAACGCAACAATGGGTTGTCATTTCTACTTAGTAGAAATGATAACTGGATTGTAATTGAACATATAAATATATGTATTTCGTTTATAATTTATATAAACAAATATTATAATTGTTATAATTAAATCTTTAAAAGTATCAGGGTTTACATTACGGAGATAAACAATTGCCTTTATAGTTATTAATTCATTCTAGGATAATCAAGTTTTCGAACGCATACATTGTATAATAGATTTGTGAATTATTTAAATTGCATTTTTATTTATTTTTAAATGATATGATGTGAAATGATACAACAAAGGAGGCTCTAAGTATTTCAGCTGTTCGTTTTAAACTGGTTGTACTGATACCTTTAGTAAATTATGTAAAATAGAAACATAAATAACAGAAAACGATTATTTTTTTGTTAAATAATATATCAGCAATGTATAATACGTTTTTACAGCGTTTATTATTTTATCTTTGCTTGTTAAATTTGGAGTGCACTTGTTTAATCATATAGAGTACAACTGTGAAGTTACTCTATGCTATTAATCAGCTTTTATGAACTGACATATTAATATCATTTAAAGCTTGATTTTTTAATAAAAGTAATATCATTGTATCTTTATGTTGACTTATTTAAAATTTAGTGATGAAGTTATTTTTTTTAATTGCATTTAGTTTGTTTGTATTTATCTATATTTATCTATTTTTTATCTTATAATTTATAGACTAAGCTGTTTTTATAGGAAAATTGTAAACATCGCCACTTGATCTGGATTATAAAGCTATATTCCTAATAAAAGCAAGTTAAACGTATGTATTATGTATAATACTTCGTCCACAGCTCTCTTTACACTATTTCCTTCAGAACAACATGTCGGTGCTTGACTATATCGAACAAGTGGAGCGTCCTGTTCTGGCGAAATTGAAGACCCGAGGTCGTCGTGTCTATAATTATCAGGTGTGTTTGTGTTTTGTAAATGTGCATTTTGTTCGGAGGTGATAGACGACTGGGCTGCCCAGTAATATTAGATAAAATGTATTATTTTGTTAGAAAAATAAATTATAATTAAAACAGGCATATTTTAAAACGGTTAAATACATTGTTGAATTTATCTTGTGTAGATAATTCGTAGATTATATATTTTCTTCAGTTTAGTTACAAAAGCTTATACATAGTTAAACGACTAATAACAATTGTTTAAAATATCAGAGCTTAAAATTATACTTTTTTGTATGTATAATGTTTGAAATACTAATACTTTTATACAAACACTTTAAAATCTAGAATAACCTCTAACAAGACACCAAATATATGCACATTTTATTTATAAATATATATGACACCCAGGTTGATTATTTCTTAACTTGTATTGTTGCAGCCCCGAGATCTTATCGAAGCAGAAAAAGCAAAAACCAACTTTGCGGATGAAGAGGAAAATGGCGCTGAGACAGGTGCTTAAAGGACAATTCTTTTAGAAACTTATCATCTTCCATCAACTGATGTTATCAATAATAATATTCATTCGTATGTCTGTGTATTAAATTAAATTAAATTAAACTGAAGTGAACTGAACTGAATTTATTATTACTAGATTTACCGATTAAACAAATGACAATTACATATTTTATTTACAATTTTGCGTTACTTCCTAATGGTACTTATGCAAAATTTAAGATAACAGCTTACATAAAACGATACAATCTATTGAATGTTAAATATTTTCTGATACGTGAACTTTAACAAAAAGATACTTTTATTCAAGATATATTTATGTATTATTTATTTACTCCATGTATTAATCTTGTACGTATTTATCATGTATATACTGTTGCAATCAATAAAATGTTATTTACTATATGTTTTGATATTGAAAGTCATTTTGACTGTAATTTAATAATAAATACAATTTCTGAACATGTATTATCAGAATAAAAATTTATTAGTGAAGCCTTATTATTATAAATGAGTGATATTTTTTATCATTTTATAGTAAAATGCATAATTTATATATATTTTTGTTTAATTAACTTTCGCTTTTTATAATGAAAATTCATATAGTTTATTAATATTACTAAATATTTAATTTATTTGAGTAAATTACTAATTAATTAATCTATAATTAATAAGTACTCAATCAAAATCGTGTTACTTTATTAGGCCACAGACAATTCGTAGTTTTTTAACAACCAGCTCAATTATAACTTACTATTATTTGTTAACCCCTAATAATAAATGCTGACCAGAGGACATGGTTTGAGCTATTGTCATTAGTCAGCTAAAAGTTATTTATATATATCCATTTTTTAATGACTATCCAAGTAAACTTAATTTGTAGTTCGGAAACCGAAGGAATTTCTTTCGCCGCCTTATCTCCAGCTCGGTTTATAAAAGTACCAAAAATAGAAACAAGATTTCTCAACGTATTAATCAGCCGATTTCAATGAAATTTTTATGATATATAATCTATGACATTTTTTCGATTTTCACTCCAATCAAGAGTTGTGATCATTTTTCCATTTTAAGGGAACACTGGAATCTTGAAAACGGAATCATCTAGGGTTGCAGTTGTCACCGCAAAGAACCACCTAGAGACTTGAAACCAGCGCCAAAACCTCGACAAAAACTGTAAAACCTGCTATATATTCTCTAATGTGCCTGATATCCTTAGTCACTCAGAACGCACTATTCTTTTCAACGTTACGCGTTAACCATTTTATATGATTTTTGGGCGTGCCATAAACTGCATATTATATTCTGCTCACCCCGTGCAGTCACTAATTTCTATAGTGTATCATAACCAATACATAAGATATAGATACTTATTATATATCTATAATTAGCAACAGAAAGTTATTGATAGGTACTATTCATAGAGAAAGTACCTAAAATGAGTTTCTTTATGTAGCTCCCATTAAAATAAAAAGCGACATTTTTTGAAACCCCTATATAACTATAAGATTTTTATTCGCTACTATGTTACAATAGATTTACTATCTTATATGCCTTACATATTTAATAACTTTTATTTTTACTTATTTCTATGCTATTCAAGGTTTTATATTAAAAGAACGGATACCAGTTAAATGGTGGATAAACCTCTTTATAGATTCGCAAGTATATATATAAAGAACCATTTATTTTATTTAAAAAATTTATCAAGAGTAGTAAGGTAGAACGTTTTAAAGTGCTTTACAACTTTAATATTTTTCATATTAAAAACGAAATTGTTTCATGTACATAATATAACATATAATATTTGCATTATATATAGGTATTATAGAAAATGTACATTTCAAACAATTATAGCAAAATTATTATTTTGATAAACTGAAATGTTAACATACCTACATTGTTTGTTCCATCTTTCCTTTCATGATGTAACCATAGTACATTAATAATTTTAAATGAATACTAATTAAGAAATGCATAACATATAGATCTTTTGTGAATTAACAAGAAAAAGGGTGGTGAGGGGCTGCGTTCGAATATTACATAACGAAAAAAAATATTGCTTCTTTTATTTTTAATTGTCAAAATCGCAGCACACTTATAGGTATAGGTCATGAATACCTACTCGATATTACTCTCATTTTCCCAATATGCTGCGCGTGAGTCCTTAAACTTTTATATATTGCTTCTATAAAATCTATAGCGGAGGTTTATACTTTCGATTTCTTCATTATAAATGATAGATTTTATCTATTGCCACTTCAAACAGCCTCTTAGATGACTCAGTGATTACATATTTTAGATCTCTGCCTGCCTTAAATTTGTTGCAAAATTATTATTTTTTTCTTTTGGATTATATATAGATCACATATTGTTTTATTTTCAGATATATGTACCAATTGTCACTTTCTGACATCAATCCAGCAGATTGTTTCTTTCTCATCAATCGCCTCACGTTCCAATTATTTCACTTTTCAAAGACAGTTGAACTAGACGTAATTCTAGCATCTTTAAATGATTCAATTTTAATGGGTTTTTCAGGTCAATCGTCAGATATCTCCCGAATCTCAGTTCTCTATATCTGCATGCTTTTTTAGCTTGCATTAGAAGTATCTGAGATATTTATAATATTTTCATCCTATGGAATTGCTTGTTACTTTAACAAATAAATAAGAACGTGATAATTTAAAAACGCAGTATCGAGCACATTTATAAGAAAACAAAACAAATAGTGAAACTAAAAATATATACATCAATTATTCACATACAATTAAGTTTTTGCATTATGTTTATTTTAAATATTAATTGCACGGCTTTATCATAAATTTAAATGTAATTATTGTATTGTATTATATTTCAAATTTATTACCGATAACATTTTCGTCATAGAGTAATTTTCATCTTATTATTATGTTTATAATTAACCTATAATTGTTTTAGCTTTGCAATACTTTCATAGTTTTGGAGACATTACTGATGTGGGAATTTTAAATTTTTAACAATTTTTAAGGTTGGTTATTTTTATGAATTAACTTTATCTTTAACTTTTACTTTATAAGTATGATTATTTTTAAAGTAATATGAAATCTTTTTTATTAATTTTAGAACTAATCAGAATATAGTTGGCATATTATTTTTACCTTGTTCAGCCAATAAAAACAAATATATATTATATATTATACATATATACAGAAATATTCGGTAATCTCCAAGTTTCCCGCGTTAAATTATTTTCGCTTTTTTAACGTATTTTTTTAAACGGTTTTTTTTGTTAAATTATTTTTCGTTTTTATTTTACAATTTATTTTAATGTATTCTTAAATTAATAAGTAAAATAAATAATTAAAGTAAAATACTTAATATTTATGTATTAAATCTTACCCATCTCAGGAGTT
>JAYRBW010034527.1:0-11995 GCA_036023295.1 Invenusta paracnida | reverse complement strand
GCGGCTAAAATAATAACATACTTAAGAACCAAATAGCAATTCACTTAGTTAACAACTAGTCAATAGCCAAGCCAATTTGTTAAGTTACTTTATTTTATAATATATTCATAGAATATAGATATGTTGCTTATGTAATACTGAAAAGTGAAATAATATTAACAATAATATTTACACAACATTAATATGTCATTATTGGTGTCTACTTAAAGTAATACCTGGTGATAATTAAGTTTGTGTAAATATTTGTTTTATTTAAAAAGTGAATACGTGCAAATTAAACTGACATTGAGTCGCACGTACATGTGAATTAAACTGATGTTGACTTGCACGTACGTGCGAATTAAGGCCACCATATCATATGTACATTAATATTTATCATTACAATATAATTATAAAAAAATATAAAGAAATCACTTCATTTACCCGGGGAACTTGCACTAAAATAAAGATATATTTCCGGATTTATAATATACGATTCTTATTTCTTACTTCATTTAATTTGCTATTATTAATCGCAAAATTGTGAAAAATAGGGTGCTATACAAAAGGAAGGAAAAATGGAAGCGAACCTATCTCTATTACGATAGAAATAATAATATTGATTACAATTAATACGAACATTCCAGTAACCCAAAAATCGTATTAAATAGCCAGAAGTTGCCAAAGGTGGCTTCCAGTTAATTTCAGAGTATCCACACCACCCCCACTCTAAGTGTTTCTTATCATCCCTTTTCACTGTTTTAGTACTAACTTTAAAAATAAGAAAACGGAATTTTTTAATTTATAGTATATAAAAAATTCTCTCGATATAAACAAATAGTTTTTTTAATACTTTAAAATAGCGATTAGCCTTGTATGACAATAGTTTTTAAAATTATGATTGACAAATTGACAGAAGACAATTTCAAAAGTATGAAGTCTCAGGGCAGTCGCACGAATAATCTAAATCCGATAGATTCAATTGCGCTTATCTAATACTAGATCAAAATATTTTTTAATATAGCTAAATATGCTAACATTAACGTTTATTATACATATAATTATTAAATATAAGTCTATATATATTTATATTTTTAGAAAACTCATTATCACGCCTATATTGATATCTGCAACAAAGATTTCATAAATGATTTATTTAATGGTTTATGCTTAAAATAAAAACTTGTTTTTAACATGGATGCTACTTTCAAGCAATACTCAAATATATAAAATAAATATAAACACAAACATAATTAAATCAAATTAAGTAATTTAAAATGAAAAATTTGATCTTCTATGTCAATACAAAGAAACACAAACTTATAAAAAATACCTGCTTAACACACACTCCAACTCTAATCGCATAATAAAGTCATTTCGATTGAAAAATTATTGACGAGGGGCTGGTTAAATAAAGCCTAATGTTATTAAGGATGGATGATATTTGATAATTATTCATTATACATATGTACTATTATACTCTCTAATCGCAATTATACTGCAGCTGTCATTCATTTCCCGAATATGCACGGACATTTGTAATGTAATAAGATTGTAATGTGAAGGATACCTTTGTACATACAATTTCATACCCAAATAGATTTAGTTAATTTCAAAACGGTTGTGAAAAATTAAATATTGTCAAACTTTTTGTGTAACAATTCCATGTTATGTTCGTATATAATCATATCACGTACCTTCCTGTAACGGAAATTTGTATTCATGCTTTACTTTTACACTCATATAATGGTAATATTCCTTCAAATGAATGTTTAGGAAATAAAGTAATTATCTTGCATTAATTAATACACATGACAACATTTTCCTCGTCCCGGAAGACGCATCAAACTAGATGCGTGTACATTTGCAAAACTGAACCTGCGTATAACTTAGACTGAGCTTGCATATTATCAAAATCTTGAACACTAAAAAGTGAATCAGAAAGTGAGTCACCTGCTAACACAACAACCGAATATCGCGGCGTGTATTCTAAAACCTAATCTACAAAAAAGTTACCACAAAATATATTAGGCAAACATTATTTTGTTATGTTTTGTGCATTTTTACAACACATGGAGAAGACCAAATTATTGATTATTATCGAATATTTCAAATATATAAAAAATAAAGTATAAAACATTTATATATTGAAGAAAAATGACTTTTTACAGCGCACAATATTTCATTAACAAACCGATGTAAGTTGTATAGACAATTAATGAGCAGTTCTATGTACAGTGTGTAAATGCTTTAAGTGTAGAGATCAGTCTGACGGAAGACCAAACAGTTTGATCACACCCTGATCTCGATCCCTCTCATACTTTTCTTCACTTGTGTATGCAATGAGATGTTGTTTGGGGTGCCAGACGAGAACAAAAGTTGCTGACGACGATCGAGTGTTGAGGCGATGGACCTGTTCGCCAGTTTCCACTTCGCTGATGTCGATGAAGTGATCTTCACTGGCGGATGCTATCATCTGACCGTCGTGACTGAATCCCAGAGTCTTTACTGGCCACTCAAGTCTACAAGGAAACAAGGAGAGAGATGTGAGTGAGGAGAAAAGGAGAGGAGAGGAGAGGAGAGGAGAGGAGAGGAGAGGAGAGGAGAGGAGAGGAGAGGAGAGAAACTAGACATCAAGAGCACCTTGTGAGAGTCTGAATGCAGACAAGTTCCTTAGCGTTCCAGACAGAAACAAGGGCATCGGCAGATCCAACAGCAAAATATCGACCAGTGGGATCGAATTGGAGACAGATGACGTTCACTGGATGAGCACGCATAGTCATTTCCAATTTTAGGTCTGGATAGCTGGAAGAAGTTGGGGAATAATATTGCTCATAACCAATTTAAAGCAGTTCAGGTCTTACGATAAGTAGAGTAATTCTATTTTAAGACAGGTATATTGAATTTCACAGAAAAGAACGTCGGATTACCGATAAAAAAACACTGCACATATAACAAGTTCATTTTAACACAAAATGTCGTAAATTTGAACAAAATCTAAAACTCAAAGAAGAAAGTGCATTGTAATTCAGATTCAAACAACTGAGTAATTTCAGGCAAAAAACCTGGCTATTAATTCTTTAATTTTAAACAAAACATAACACAACTATTACAACTTCTCCAATGACGCTCAACAATAAATTATCTGCTCTGCAAGATTATGAAAAAATATCATTTATTATAAGTTTATATTTAAGAAACGAAATTTCATTCGCCATCATAACGTAATAAAATATTTAAAAATATTAAACATAACAATAAAATCCTACTCGAAGTCTTTATCGGTGTAATACAATGCAATCTGCAATATATGCGCGGTATTAAAAAGGGTTTGTATAGCGTCGAGATAGACAGCAAGCACATCACTCAGTTCACTGCAAGCCAAGAAACGGGAGCAGCTGATTGCCGGTACAGTCATTAAAGATGGAGTCTGTGTATTTTAGTATAAGACGGTTCAAGAGTCAGCCACTTATGAAAATTGTTAACAATACCCAGCGTGCAGCATGCCAAGTTAGTGGAAGGCTCAATATCATGCGGCTGAAAACATGTGAATAGTGTTGAGTAGGGTGTTGGTAAAGTCTAGATTTAACGCATCTGGTTGTCTGATCGAGGTGCATTTTGTTGCAGACTTTGCAAGTAATACGGTAAACACAGCAGTTGGTCATTCTTGCTACATTGTTAACTTTCCTGACGTGAAGATTGCCGAAAAGGGGGTAGTTTTACCTTCTCAGAAGCTTGAAACATGACAAGATGAGACGTTGCATTAGAAAGCACTTTGCATACAACCACCGCGGAATTCATAGCCCCTCAAGGATTTGAGATCCTTTCTGATGCGACTTAATAAAGCCAGGACCTGACTTCCTGCCACCTCCACGATTCACTTCAGTCGAAAGCGGAAGTTCAACCCAACTATCGCAGCCGCAGGAGGCCAATTTACAGAATTTCTATCAGACCTACATACAAAGAATTAATTCTCAAGCCAAACCAGCCCCACCAGCTTCAGGAAAGTATCCATGTATTTCAATCTCTTCTGCATCCCTGTCTTCACAAGGACATATTATATAATATGTGCCAGATATGTACCGGCAATCAGCTGTTCCCGTTTCTTGGCTTGCAGTGATAAAGACTTTCAAGATGGCCACATTGATAAGACGGAGCACAAACCTGTAAACATAGACACAGCCGGTACCGGTAGTGAGGAAGAAGGTGTCCCCGGGAAGATTCCATGAAATCTCGTTCACTTCCAACTTAAACTGTTCCGAATGACGGACACGCATTGTTCGTCGGTCCACCCAGGAAACCTGTCAGCCAATCAGACGGGGACAAATGGGGAACTGTAATGCTACAATCGACAGAAATTAATTGATACAGGCATAAAACTGCAGATTCAGTTGAAAATAGAGTTTGCATTCTAAATCGAATATGCTAACTTGAGCATTAGTTACAAACGAAATATACGTTAACCCATCATGAGCATTTTGTAAATCATTTCATCGGAAAATCAATAAAATGTTCCAGAAAAATTCATTTACGCAACTTTATGATATGTTAATGCAATAGTTATAACCCGTGACAAGATACAAATAGAATTTAGTGGCAGTATACTACTTATACAGACGACCAGTAGTACATGAATTATTAAGTAAATTTATAACACTAAAATAGAAATTTAAGACATATTATTTGAAGAAAAATTATCAATAAAAGTGTTAATTTATAAATAAGATGTCGACAATCTTTTTACTATTACGCTAAAATAACGAAACATTTTTAATCAGTAAACCGATAATTGTGATCATCTGTTTCCTTAATAAAGTCACGTGCGCAGAGAAATGCTCATCTCTAATTGGTTGGCTGCTACAGCTGGTTTAAATTTTGTCAACTTAAAACTCGACAATTCGTCACCCTTTTAAAGTTGAGAAAAACAATAACTTGTTATTTATGTAATATTGAATCGTTTCTTTAACTCCATATTATAAAAAGAGAGCTTTGAAATCGTCCTATAGTTTCAGTTATCTATAATCCGATGTTCTCAGACGGCTTTCATTGTTAAGAACAACAAGAAACTTAGTTTACTACAGGGTGGCCACGCTGATCACCCCAACAAATTCAAGTACATTTTACCATAATTTTCAAATTTTTTCTAACTATGTTATATAGGTACCTATGTAAAACCCCAAATGCTCTAAAACATGATTTTAAGACAAAACAGAAAAAGATCTATTAAACATAAGGCGTATACAATAATTTTATTGCATTTTTTGAAGAATTAAAAATAATAATAATTTTGATCCAAAATCCTGACATTCAAATGTCCCGAAAAATCTGGACGAATTAAAATCCTGTAAATATTTTTAATTTGATTAGTATGTCATTACAATGACATTTAATTACCATTCAAGTATGTAGGTAAGTGGAAATAAAACACGTATGTTCACACAAAATAGCAAGAGATCACTTCAGTTCATTTCATTTTCAGGACTTTGACGATTCTGGAGGAAACAATCTTTCTTTTCATTTCTTACGTATAGCATAACTCGTTTTCAATGCAAAAATCTGATAACTTCTTCAATATTTGACTCACGGTACAACTTAAATCCACAATTTAGTAGTCAAACACAGGAATCATAATATATAATATCACGTTAAATGACAGTCCAAATATAAGAAAACGAAACTATAGTAATTAATCATCTATTCATTTTACTAAACATTTCAGTTACAAAACTGACAGTTTAAAATGTCTTACCAGCTCATGTCCTTACAGATTTCTGATTTTTTTAGAAGTCTAGAAATAATGCAGGAAAAGAGCAATTTCCTAAAAAAAAGCATAATGCAGCCAAAAGTCAAAATAACGCAGGCCGCACCAATACTGATTATCTTTTGTCAAAATAAAAAATAAAAATAAACAAAATTCAATTTAAGATATATAACTTTATGTAAAACATATTTCAGAACTATATTCTGTGAGACCGTTTCATACGATTATTTAATTCATCTCTATAAAAAAATAAAAAATTGAACACCATGAAAAAATTCAAGTACACAACTGGAAATTCAAGTACATTCAAGTACATCAGTGAATTTCAAGTACACGTGGCCACCCTGTTACTAAAATCGTCATATACCAGCGGACTCTGAATCGAGCACTTCTTTACGCCACAAAGACTCACCAGATCCTCCTTGTTGCCCACGGCAATACAGTCAGAGTCGGGTGACCAGGCCAGATTGATGTTCTCCCCCTTGAGCTGCAGGTTCGCCACCGACCGACGCGATCGACAGTCCCAGACGCGCACACTACCGTCCCCTCCGGTCGTGCAGAACACATCGTTGTGACTGGGTTGCCATGCCAACTGGTCGACGCTCTCACTGTGTCCCTTGAAGCTCGTCTCCTTCACCTGTTACACAGAAGAGGGGGGGGGCATTGTTCATCAGCGATCCAAGGAGAAGACAAAAAAGCGCCGATAGAGGCCAATTTCGAATCATCAATTAGTATTGGACATGAGGCATATCGGCAGCAGAGTAATGTCCATGTATATCGACAGCAGAATCTTGCAAAAATATTACTTATTGTAAAGCTGATAATTTGTATGAAACGGGTCCCTGATAAACGTGTGGTGTTCCTGATTATCTGTCATTGGTAAGTTGTTACAAATTGCCGGATTGTAATATAGTCTACTTGTTTTTATAGCTCTGATAAAATGCTCGGAATAAGATACTTTTCACGACAAATGTATTGTTTTTAGTATATATTTCGAAGGAAAAGTAGGAATTAGCATTAAACACAGTCTTGTTATTGATTGGTTGTTTGCTTAATCACTCCTTTCACACTCAAGACTTGTTTAAACAGATATAATTACGTTTATGGGTGCACCAAAAGTATTATGACATAAGCTTTAATATTGCTGTATGTACTGAAACTTTTTCACAGTATTCAAGCCCGCCGAAAGAGAGAAATACATTATAGCAGGGGAAAATAAAAGATGTGCCAATATATAATATTAACGAAGCCGATATATGTAGACGGAGTTTTACTGTATCAGCATTTTTATCTAGTCCCTGCAGATTTCCCATCTTTACATATGGGTGTTTTTTTAAAAAGTGTTACATTTTTGTTGGCACTAAAATTAAAGATTACTAAAATTTGATATTGTTTTGAATAAATTGCATTTTTATAATCCGTTGACAAGCCATTTTTCTTTTATTACAAAATAATTTAGAATTAAATACTAGCACCGTTTTTTATTTTTATATGTTAAAGTGTTACGCACGTTACATTATTTCGGACATTCGGGGAAAACACTTTTTTTTCAGGTACAGTACACTTTTAATATTTGTATATGAACATTTTAGAATCCCCAATATGTTAGGTATGATTATAATAATTAATTATCAATAATAGTTATTTTGTTTAATTATACTGAAAGCTGTTTTTATGCATGCTTTGTGCACGTTACATTTTTCGGCCAATTACAATTTTTAGAAAAACACCCATATATTCAAGTTCGTCTACATATATCGGCTTCTTCAATATTATATATTGACACATCTTTTATTTCTCCTCGTGTATTTCTCTCTTTCTGCGGGCTTGAATACTGTGGAAACGTTTTAATAAATACAACAATATTAAAGCTTATGTCATCGTACTTTTTGTGCACCCATAAACGTAATTATATCTGTTTAAACACGTCTTGAGTGTGAAAGGAGTGATTAAGCAAACAATCAATCAATAACAAGACTATGTTTAATGCGAATTCCTACGAAATATATACTAAAAACAATGCATTTGTCGTGAAAAGTATTTTATTTCGAGCATTTTATCAGAGCTATAAAAACAAGTTGACTATAATATTACAATCCTGCAATTTGTAACAACTTACTAATGACAGATAATCACAAACACCACAAGTTTATCAGGGACCCGTTTCATACAAATTATCAGCTTTGCAATAACCGCGTTTCATCACAATTATCAGATTGGTTTATTATCAGTAAAACTACATGTATTGCACAATTCTGCTACAGAAATATACATGGACATTAAAAGCTCTTACGGTGATCATACGGTGTATATAAACTTGCAATAGTCTGCTGTCGATATATGTTATATCCAATACCAAAGAATGATATGCAAAACAATTAAATTGTACAAATTGGCCAATATCAACAGTCTGTCTATATTGGCATTTTTCGTCCGGAAGTACGAATTCTGCTGTACTGTGAAAAACAAATTTTGATTTAATATAACTTATTAAATTATATAAAGCTATTATATCTATGCAGTGCAAATACTATTTTTATGTTTATAAAGTATTCCTGATTAAATAGAGATGGCTGAGATTTAAATGTTAAAATTGCGTATTTTGAGAAATCAAATACATTCAGGCAACCAACATCAAATGCTGCTATAAAATCTATTGTATAAGTGTACTGAAAAGCGAACATCAATACTTACTTCAGGTTTGTTCAAAATGAATGTCAATATTGTGTATAAATATTGGCTAACAATATAAATTTAGTCAACTTTTACTTTAGGGTTATATATTTTGCATGTACATATATTGCATTTCTGAAGTATATACCTACATTACATAATATTGAAATCTCTTTTAATGCTAAAACAAGAAGAAGAATGTTACAAGAATAATAAAAGCAAGCTTATAATGCATCAAGAAATAAACACTCCACTGACTCTTTGCTGAAATTACATAAATGATAATAAGCTGGGTGTATATTGGTAGCTAAATAATACTGGGAGTAAATTAGGTATTCTGATTGTTCACAGAAATTTGAATTGTTTAAATTATATTGAAATTTGAAATAGTATGTAATTATGGGGAAGATTGGTACCTTAATATAGCTAGAAGCATGGAAATATAAGAGAGAGATTAATTTAGATCTCTATGGCTAGAAGTGAAACTTGCCAGTATGTTTATTGCTGACAGATAAATACTATTATACTTGCAATTGCAATCAACTATAATTGTATACTATTTTCATTTAATTTCTATAGTTAATCTCTAGTTTATAATACATTAAATATAATTCATTAGAGAAAAGTTGCTGTGTAGATGTTTTCAATGGATGAAAATGTTTTGTTTGCAATGACATCTTTCAAATTTTCTCCACAATTTTCAAATTAGACCTCCTATCTTTCTCAAGAATAAAATACTTGTTCTATTTACTCCATCTGTTTCTAAAACAAACAAATCTCTAGCTAATTCATTCAAATCTGAAGTAACAAACTGAAGTTCAATCTCAATTCTATTTGCTCCTCCTGTAAAGCTTCTCTTAACAAACTGGGTGTTTAGTGTACTCCTTGTAAAAACTATAAACAATTAAATAAGACACACAGGTCAGAATTCTAGTCACAACACTGGTTTAAAACAACAGAATACTTTTAAAAATAATAATACCAGTAATGCTCCTTATAGCCACTTCATGTCCATGGGCCAGACAATTGACTTCTCTGCTTCTAATCATATTTATAATAATACCAATAATGCTCCTTATAGCCACTTCATGTCCATGGGCCAGACAATTGACTTCTCTGCTTCTAATCATATTTAAAAGTGTAAAAGTTGTATAGTTTGACACATCATTGAAGCAGCCCTGATTAAACTTAACAATACTATTCTTAATCTTAATGCTGGCTTTTTGTTACATTAATATTTCAATATCTAAATACATAATGAATGCCTTCAAACTCTCTTCTTTGCTTCCTACCTAATCCTAGCCTTGATTTGTACATTTTTTGTGTTTTGGTGACTTTTGGTGATTTTATATTGTTAGATGGTCATGTTTTTTTGTAGCTTTAAGAATGTGACGAATAACAAATATTAGTTCTTAAAAGAGCTATTATATTTTATAATACTTCAAAAGTCAATTGCATTCAAAATATATTAACAGTATTGTAACCATTGCCCTCTCACATTAATTGTTAATGATTAGTAGTGACTAACCAAAACATCTCATATGATAAGCCCTGTATACATTTACATGGAAAGTAAAATAAAATTTGATAGAATCTATAATATACCTTATTAAGTATAAATGCTAGTATATATAATTATGATCTATTATATAGCAATTGGGAGCAGGATAAAATGTAACTTAGTCTGAATAAAACCATAACCAAGTCAAGATGTAATCAATAAGGTCAAAACATTCTTATATAAAACTAAAATTGGAACCAAGGCCAAGTGTAATTTTATAAATTGTAAAATAAAACTATCAATAAAATATATCATTTTATCTTATGGCTTATAATTACCAAATTTAAAAAATGTGCAAGAGGTATATATATATTCACTTTAGTTTAAAACAATACTGTCAAAGTTCATGAGTGTATACATAGCCATAGGTATATGCATATATGTGTATATTATTATTATATACTGGACATATGGACATAATCCTAGACTATATAATAAATTTAAATTAATAAACTAGCAGACTACTATTACTGCACTATATTTATAGCACCTATATTATACCTAACTATAATTGCAATGAAAATATTGTTTATGATGTGCCTTAAATTTAAATAAATAAAATGACATGATAATAAATTTTCACATAGAATAGTTCCTGCTATATTTATACTTAATAATAAAAACATTTAGTTAATATTCCTACTATTAGTATTATCATTAGTGAAAAAAAATTATAATACAATATCAATGTAAATTGTTGATATATATATAATATAACTCCATAAGTCATTAAAATTAACATTTTATCAATAACATATCAATACAGTTAACTATTATTATGTAATACAAATCTATAATTCTACTTGCTTTACTTTACACATTTATATAATTACTTATTTAGCCTTATGGCATACATTTTATTACTTTTATTAGTATTACAATTGTATTAATTTTTATATATTTAATTGTTATTTCATGGTTTACTGCTCAGACAGTATTAAAACTAAACTGAATCAAATCAGGATAACCTTGTCATTAGTCTGATTGTCTGCTATACTTATGGTGAAGGATGTGTTCTGACATGCCAAAATTTATCAATTCAACATATCCATTTTTTAAATAATTTTATCAAAATAGCATTTCTTCAATATTACTTAACTCATATAAATGTATTCTTTATTGCTGTATTCACATGACAATAAATAGTATTTTACACCAAAGTAAAATGGCAGGTCATAATGGCAATCATGATAATATATATATTTATATTTACTGGAAAGTAAAGTGTAATTTGTAGGTGAAATTGTGTACTACTCACAGCCTTGGTATACTACTATTTTGTTATATTATATCAAGAGGTTAGTTATGATACTTTAAGCTGTCACTCCATAATACACCCTTTTTACTAAACACAAACTAGTGATTGTTGAAACCTTTTGTGCCATGAAACACTACTGCCAAGTTAGTGAACTTTTAATAAAATAATTTTTATTGAACAATCCTTATTTACAAATAATTGATGAATGCTGACACAATTATGTTACTTATAGAATACTTAATTAATATATATAATAATTTAATATATATTTTAGTAAGTTGCAAGCTTTATTAAAATCATGCATGGGTCTAAATTGATGAGGTACACTATATGCACATTACCATGGCATGATTGAAGCAAATTTCAAAGCCTGTAAGATATTTATAGAAAGTTGTAATATTGTCTAATGTTAACATAATGTTGCTTGTCATTCAGAGAACTTTGAGTATTGACTATTTTAATAAAATAAGTTTAATGTTTTAATTTTTATTATATTTCAAACTTAGTTAACTATAACATTTTATAAATTTAAAACAAGAGTTTCCTGAATTTACTGCCCTATATCATAGAACTAATTAGAATAACCTAAATGAATTATATTTGCATTATATATACAACTCTTATCTTTAATATTTATAGTATATATACTATTAATGTTACTCAGGGTGTCCAAGTTTGTTTAAAAAAAAAATTCGAGGACATTTCGAGTACACACAAAAAAAATTTGAGGACATTCATTTTTTGAGGTGGACACAAAAATTAA
>JAYRBW010034516.1:0-11995 GCA_036023295.1 Invenusta paracnida | reverse complement strand
AATATTTGGGCAATAATATTTAGGCAAAACTGGTTATTTGCCGCTATCGAAAAACGTTTATTATTATTTAAGCTATACTCCTATAAATTACATGTTATTGTAGCTGACATTCTGACGCACATTTCTATATTTTTGGTGCAGTTTCAAAATGGTGAATTTTCTGCTTGAATCAAAAGAGTGAGCCTTCTTTACAATCTTATATTCTTTGGTTATTCTAGTGTATACAAAATTTATTGTTTTATATGACGTAATTATAAATATTTTATTGCATGTGTTGTTAAATATAATTATTTGAATTATTTTCGTTTTGATTTGAGTTACTTTTTTAAAATTTTATTGAAAGTGGATTTTTATTAAAATATACTACTCAACATTTTTCATGGGAATAAAGTAGTAGTTTTCATAAATCAGGAAGGTAATTTTTTAGAGCATTTTTAAAACTAAATTCGAAATCTACATGGTCGAATAACCTTGTCAATAAATTTTGATAGATGTATACATTCAAATGCGCCAAGTGAGCCTTTTTGGTATTATTACTCTATGGTTAGAACACCCCAGGTACTACTTCATGTCCCGATATTTAATCCCCTCGGACGAAGTACCTATTTCTAAATGGTACAAGCCTCAGAAATATATCTAAATGAGACAGTTACTAGAATTTCATATTTTATTATGAAATTATGCCTATAGATGTAATTTGTGGTCTTTTTGAATCCGAATATCTTCTTATCTTTTACGTAGAACACATATAACAAAAAGTTATTGACAATTTTTACACGCAGTCAAAGTATATCTAAATGGACATCTTTGATGCATCAAGTTATATTTCTAATAAATGGATCATACCTTTATTATATTTCTAATAAATGGATCATACCTTTATTATATATCTAAATAGGCAATTTTCTGCAGATGCACCAATGAAATTCGTAACGGTAATTTTAAATGGATTCTTTTGAATAAAATGTTAACTCTAACTGGAACAGTCTCATTTAGACAGGTTGTATGCCAAAATTATTAATAATTATTTTTGTTATTGGATGGATCAATATTGGAATTGTTAAATTTTAACTTTAGATTAATAGTTTGGTTCTATATAGAGAGCCTTTATTAGAAGCATCTTTATATATATATTCAAAAGTTTATATAATAAATAATTATGGTCTGCCCATCAAGCTTCATATAAAAACTATAAAAATCATACCGTTTTTACGTTACCTTAAACACAAATATATATAGGATATAGGGTGAGCCATAAAAAAAGGTACAACAAATTATTATACTTATTTCTTGTATATTTCACTTTATCGAATAATATGTACAGAGCATAGTTGTACTGTTAACAAAACAATAACATGTATAACAACATATGATAATAATCACTGTAATTTACTGTCTATCGGTAATCGCCATGGCGTAATCAGTTGCCATTTTTGCTAATAACAACACAACAACGCATGGAAATGGATGATATTAATTTCCAACATTGTCCGCTGTCACGGATCTTTAAAATCGTCGTATCTCCTTTTTTAATTGGGTCCGATTTTTGAAGTCATGTTTTAAAGATGTAAGGTGGGTATGTAACATCCCTCATACATTTTCGATTGGCCAAATGTCGTTACATTTGGAAGCTTGTTCGTCCACAGAAATTCGTTGCAACGAGCGTCTATCAACAGCCTCTAGAGAAACACGAGTCCGATGGATAGAGGCGCCATCATCTTGCTAAATTCCTTCTTGCGGTTGATAAAGACCTCGGAAAACTGTAGGAAAAACGACATGTTCAATGAGGTCAGAAGTCCCCGTTGAAACTCCCAGTGTTCATCTATCCAGTCTTCGACAAAAACGGACTCATTACTGGGTATTAAACCCTTGTATAAAACCCAAAGCATATAGCCTTCTGAAAACTTCTTAGGGTGGACTAGACCACTTGCAGCATCTGCCTCAGCTCGAGATCTGGACCATATCACATGATTTTTGGAATTTGATAAATTGTTTATTCTGAACTTCTTACTAAAATCAGTATTGATCAACTGTGTGAGTGTGTCCTCTTCCATTTACCGGATTATGGCCTAAATTATTTGACAGCCATCTGCAAAACTGAACCCGTCTATGCTTATGTTCCTCTGTAATTTTTAATGACCGGGTTCGATGATAGGGCTTTAAATTTGCCTTATTTAGAATTCGCCGCACCGTTGTATGTGGAATTTGTAAAGTGTAAGAGGTCGTTGTAAAGGTTGCCCTTTTTTATTTTCATATAAATTCTTCACTATTTGGATGTTTTCTTCAGTTGTTTTGGTTACACGCCGACCCGAGCCAGGTCGCCTAGCTATACGTCTCCGGACAGGTCTATCTTTTCTAATAATCGTTTAACCATATGCGAGTCAACATATTATTGTTTCGATTTTGAATGTCGGGTCGATTTGATTTTTTAATAATTTTCGCAATAGCATCTAGCAAGAATATTGTGGATAGAGTTCATGGATATTAATTGTGTAAGATGTACAGCCATAGACAATAACCCGCTGATAATCAATAGACAAAAATTCTCTCAGAAAACAGCTTTATAAAAATAAAAAAGCATTTTGGAACCCTTTTATGGCTCACCCTGTATGTACATATTAAATATATATACTATTAGTAAAATATGGTTACAGAAATCTGAATATAATGTAATCCTAATAGGTTTTTAATATATATTTAAATATATTATACTTAAAAATCAACGTAGGTATGTAGGAAAAATATGATTAATAATATATGTTGATGCGTAAATAAAACACTCATGCATATTATATTCTTGCATACAATTATCAAAATGAAAAATTCATAAATGTTGCTAATATTTATATATTATTAATTATAGAAAATATCGGTAAAAGTAAAACTATAGATAGAATGTATAATATATATATATATATATACTTATACCAGCATGATTTGTAAAATATGAAGAACAATACATAACATAAAATGTATTCCTGCATTTATCGTATATCTAAATGAGAAATTTTTCTGCGCATGCGCACCAAAACACCGATTGATCAATAAAATAAATACTACCAACACTTATAAATGTCTCATTTAGATAGGTTGTATGCTAGAATTTATATTATTATCAATAATATAATTGTTATATTTTTACATTATAAGAGTATTATTTTGTTACTACAGGGAGCATTTATTAGAAGGATCTTTACAGATATCCAAAAGTTTATGAAATATATAACTATGGTCCCCCAAAGAAGCTTAATATATCTAAGCGCTCTCCATCGATAGCCAAGCTAACGCGCTATTTACGAGAAAAATCATCAGTACAGAAAAATAAACTATAAAGATCATTATGTTCTTCTCGCTACAAACACAAATATAAATTTACATTCTATTAGTAAAATATAATTACAGGAAACTGGATAGAATGTGTAATATATTTATATATTTATAACTGTACGATTGGTAAAATATGAAGCAAAATATATAACATAAAATATATTCATGCATTTATTTTATATCTAAATGAAACACTTTTCTGCGCATGCGCATCAAACCACACACATCGATTATGTAAGTATATTAATAACACATACGAATGTCTCATTTAGATAGGTTCTGTGCTAGAATTCCTATCAATATAATCAAACTATCGATAACTAAATATAGGAGCTATTTGAGAAAATATTAGTAAAAATAAAACAATCAAAATGAAGTAGGTACATAATTTTCTATATCGAATAAACAATTATAAAATATACTATAAGATAGGTAGTAGACGTGGCGTCCGAGTAGCTATTGCGGCACTTTTTTTAGTTCTGTTGCGCCTTTTAGAAAACCTGACGCCCATTTGAATGTAAAACTGACGCCCCTCTCATAGAAAAAGTACGTTCCTTACGGGGAGAGGGGGGGGGGTGGTGGCGCCACTATGCTACCACCGGCCGCAATGGCATAGAAAAATCACTCCGAAGCCGTTGAATAGTATAGCTATATAATATATTTTATACGAGTATATAGTTTATTAGAAAAATAAGTTGATAGAAAATCTAATTTTATGTTTTCCAGTTATAAAAAATTGGTAGGTATACAATACGTGTAGGTATATCTAAAATGTACTCTTGCAATTATTATATTTTATTATTTAAGTTAATATTGCAGTTAATAATATCAGTTAATATTCTATTAGAATATTATCTATTAAAATATGGTGAAACTAATATAAAACCGGGAACGTCATTCTCGATACAGAATACACAATTATAAAATAAATTAAGATATTTTATTTAATATATTCATGATTTTACTAATTGAATTGAATTATAATAAATTTATGTAAGAATAATTGGTAAATTATGAAAATATGTACCTATAATATATGTAGGTATATCTAAAATATAGTTATGCATTTATTTTATATCAAAATGAAGCACTTTTCTGCGCATGCGTAGAAGTAATTTTAAATTTATAAAATAATTTTTAAATAATTTATTTTATTTTATGCTTCAATCTATTTGTGTTTAAATTGCGCGTTGGAATTAATGTTTAAAAATGACATTAAACATTGTGTGTTTTGCTGTCGGAATGGCAGTTTTTATGTCTCAATGGAAAGCATAAGGTCGAATATTATTGTGAATGTAGCTTCTCCAAGATTATTATTATAGCGAATTGATATATAGGTAAGTCGTACCCATACCAACAGCCGCAATTTATGGCATGTATATAAAATTACCCTGGAGACTTTTGAACAGTCTTAACCAACTGATGTTAACAATACATATAGATATATACTACTAAGTAGTTGAGATGCGAAACTACATATCCTTATATATAAATACGTACATGCATGCGAGGAGTTAACTTTTAAAATTTTTCCTTATTAAAATTTATTTTACAAGTTTTATACTACTGTTCAAGCAGTATTATGTGTATATTAATCTGTATACGATAATGAAATATTTATATTTGTCTTTTAGGTGTTGAGCAAACATATGAGCGCGGATGATATTCCAGATGTGTCAAGCTTCTCTTCTTAAGTCCTTCGAAAGATACGATTTCTTACTTACTAATATATTTTATTTCACCAATCACTAACTCCATCATATAATACTTCTACTGCCTCGGTTATTTTTAAAATTAGCCAATATAGACAATGCATGATTTTATCGCTTTTCAATCTAATTATCTATATTTCTGTTACGGTTGTTATTTTTACTTTAACTTATTATATATATAATATATATATGTAAATGCTAGATAATATTTATGATTAATTTATTGACTAATTCACGTCCATGTATTAAATATACCAATATATATGTGATTAAAGTTGGATACCTTTGTCCTTATTATTATAATATCTGATCAACTTCGTGGCTTAAAAAAAAGTATTTTCTATTAATGAAAAAGACACAAACTCTTTTAAAAAATTGAAAAAATTGAAAAATATTAACAAATTAATTGTTCTTCATTTATTCTTGATATTTATATGGCCAAGTCAATTTGCAAAGTAGGCCTTAATTAAACGGCAATAGATATATTTTTTCGAATATTGGGATCCGTTAACAAATACACAGAGAATAATATGAGCATCAGAAAGAACATACACATACATTACAAAATACATTCATATGTGAATAGCAATTAATATGTCCAACTTAAAGCTAGTCTAAATGAAAAGAGTTGCGATCGAATATAGACAAACATGCATTTTTGAACAAAGAAGAATATGCAATAAAATATATAGAAAAATACATATTTTTCGAATGCGTAGAATGCTTTTGTAAAGGATTTTAGAGCGCAATGAACTAGAAGGAATACTTTATGTTTGTTTTACAAAAGGGACCGCAGTAGCGTACCACTATGGATATGGAAATAAGGAAGGCAGTAAATTTAAATTTATAATATTTCAATAATATATTGTTTACTGAGTGATAATGGGAAAAACATAGAAGTGGGAGTGGATAGAATCGAAACAGAAAAATAAATGTAATTTAAATTTGATAATAGCATTAATTTATATAATGTTAATATGTAGCTTTTGAATGATATTAAATTATAGTAAAACTATTATTCCTTAGCTGAGATATCTGCAGCAGAATCATTATAATATTATATTCGTTCCAATTTTGCTTATAAAACGCGTTAGTCTATAAATAGCCTTGGAATTTCTCCGTTCACGGTCAGAACTCTCGCACACTGAATTTCAATGAGTAATCAAAGTCGTATCACTTCTATCTAACTCTCTCTCATCTTACTGGAATATAATGTACAATAATAAAAGAATAAAGCAGGGGAGAGAGAAAAAGATATAAACATGAATAAAATATGATAATATGTAAAATGATTTCATAGCAATGTCAGGAGGGTAGATGTTATTGTTGCGGTCTGTTTCGAGTACAGTGCTACTATATTAGAGGCATATATACACTCGATAGTCTAACAAGTAGACTGTCAGGACAAAATGTATAAAATAAAATATAAAGAATAAGTTATAAATTACAATTACAACTACAATATTATACTATATTCTTATGAGACCAAGAAAAAGCGACATTTAAAGCAGAATTAATATGCTAAGTTTATAATTCAAACTGTTTACATCTATTTTATAAGTGGTCTATAAAGTTACTGATATTTTGTCAAATTTGTACTGACATAAAAAGCTTGGCTTATTAATGAGAGTAGATTAAGAATATGAATTGATAAATAAAAAATACGTGCTTACAATTAGCATTCATAAACTAGATCGCATTTATAAGTTAAGAATATCCAAATAACAAATAAATCAACGAAAACCAGCGTATCGTTTAGATGAGTGTATCATTCTGTGCCGAGTAAAGTGTAGCAGCATGTGAACGCGAGTTTTCTGGAAATTTCAGAGAACTTGAAATACACATCCAGAGAATCTACCAGTTGATAATTAATTAAAGTCTGTACAATAATGAAAATGTTCACATTAGCTGCCAACGCTGTTTTCGGTGTTTCTGTGAAAGTTTGTTTTAAAATGTCATTTATTTCACGACTTACACTGAACTTTTTAAGGCTGATCATCAATATTATGATATTCAAGAATAATTTATTTATTTTACACAAACAGCAATGAACTATAATTGATTTATTTTTGACAGCACCATAGATTTTAAAATTAATCAGGAGCTAGTCGTCCTATAATAAAAGGTTTCTTGAACATGAACCTCGATTTTGAAGTTTTACATCATGTCGTGTCGTGTGTATCAATTTAATAATATAACATTAAGTACAAGGAATAGGTATATATTTACAACCGAGAATACACTATAATTCAAAATACCCTTTTTGCGCAACACCATTTTGTTTCTATACTTTTGTGAAAAATACCGATTTATATAGAAAATAGTCATAATAAAAAATTGAAAATGTAAATTTAATTATATAGTTTTTAAGGTATTCTTTATTATACGTATATGCTTTTCAATTTAAAATCGATTTAAAAGGACACCTGTGATTTTATTCTTTTATGCAAAAAATCATAGATATTTGTTTTAATTTTTCACTAGATGGAAATCAGGCCCCAAAAAGCGAATGTTCCCCATATTTGCAATTCGGGGCTTACTGATTTGTATATAATTAACAATTTATAAATACTGATAAAAATTTGCTGTGCAAATGTATTTAAATTTTAATCAGTATAATATTGATATGCTATAAAAAATGTTTTACATAGCAAATATATACTATATATAAGAAGTTTTTCGTTTACCGATCTAGGCGAATACTAACTAATATCTATGTTTTATATACATCGTGCTGTAAATTATCTTTATTATTATTATTATTATTATTATTATTATTATTATTACTATTATTATTATTATTATCATTATTATTTTAATAAAATTTGTGTGAATGAGTTAAAATTGTATATATATTAAATATTCTTTAATTAATTAACATTAAGAGCAAATATATATATTCAAGTAATTTAAATATTTGTAAGTTGTCTAAAAGCATTTCAGTGCATTTATATCTGCAACTGTTTCACAATGTAAGCGATTCAATTGTTGTGAAATTAAGAAATCTTATTTTGTAAGAATAATAAATGCTTTTGGATCTCTTAATAGTAGTATTAAACTGCTTGCAGAATCGATAACAGTCGAAACTCTATGTATACTAACTCTACTCTATGCTTTGCCTAGTTTATTAGTTTATATACCTACTAGTAAACTTAGTCGGGTCAATATAATTTTTGACCCCTAAAAAATTTATAATAAAGGGTTTTTTGTTTTAGGTGTATCATTAGGTAGTACTCGACCCATGAAAAAAAGTTTTCCAAAATTTGACCCCTGGAAAGTTGGCTAATTAGCATAATTTCAAAATGACTGCAAATGTAACCGAAATTTCCAAATGACTCGAAAATAAATGCAAATAAAGCCTCGAAATGTATTAATGGCAGATAGGAAACTGGGGTCAATGAATCCAAATATTCATTTCAGTTAACAATTTGTGTTTCGTATCACCAATTTCAGACATTTTATTGCTAAGGTACTACTATTACATACTACTATACATAAAAATAATAGCTAAATAAGTTGTGCGCGACAGCACATGAACGAAAAAACAAGAAGAAAGCTGAAAATTCGCTTATTTTAAATATTACGTATATTACTAACAAGAGTTCAGTTTATAGAGCATAAAATATTACGTTTATATTAACAAGAGTTCAGTTTTATAGAGTATAAAATTGAAAAATAAAAAATGTATAACACACTGAATGTCAGAAACCACTTATGACTGTCACATATGATTAGTCATCATCGTCACTGTCTTCTGTGTCATCTCGATCCATTGGAAGAACGTTGTTTGGGTTTTCACAGGATTCCAGTTGGCATTGTCCACAAGCAGCGGTGCAAGGTAAACCGTAACTCCTACATGTACAGCGCTGTGTTGTGCAAGCGGTCGTGCAATTGCAATGCACAATCTTTAACAAATTGTCCGGCGCAGGGTTTTTTGCAGTCATAACTGGTGCGAATTGATTGTCCTCAATTTTCCAACCCCACTCAGTGGCATCCAAATTACTCTCAAGTGCTAGCCATGTCATTATTTGATAGTAAGCACGCAGGGAATGGAATTTTGTCGCAGATGTAGTTGGTGGGAGTCTAGCAGGCGCAACAAAGGATGATGCTGACACCACTTTCTTTTTCAATACCGAATGTCGCAAAGCAGCAAGAGAATTCGTTTGCTTTCCGGAAAACAGTAAAACCATCGACTGGTTACCATGCTGTTCCATTGTGTCTGGTGTCTGGCCAGGTTTGGTAAAAGCAAGTGCACAGGATTTTAACTGTTCATTCCCATTGGCAGCTTCCTGAAAGAATGTTTTCTTTCCCATCCCGAAAACCCGCGATGTTGTATCACATCCCGTAAACGCGTGGATAAACAGCAACTGAGAACACAACTGTAGTCCAAGGCACTCCTTTAGTGTTTTGATGTTGTACACCCTTTGATCTTTTGACTTTTTGTCTGAGCAAAAATACAGAGTTTTCTTCTGACTGTCCATATGATGGAGGAGAAGGATCAACAGGTCTGTATCCTCTCCGATCAGTGTTGTAGTCTTATATTCAGAAACTGCAATAGCTGCCTGAACAATATCGTAATCGGCATCTCCTTCGGCATTCTTTACGGTGCAGCCATTCTCGCGGAGTCTGTCGCTTAACATATTGATGAGCCCTTGCTTATTGCTACCTTGAGACAGGAAGTCCTCCTTCTTTCCTGTGAACACAGTTGTTGGAGTGAAGCTCACTTTTGGATGGTTTTTCTGCTGACGGCGCAGGTGGGTACTGTCCTTCACTGATGGTCGATCATGATATCCGTCAAAAACGACTGTCGCCATTCCATAATTGCGTAAGGTGAAGTCAACGTAACAATCCGCAATTGCACCGTATGTGCTTCCTTTTATCCATTGTACGCGATGCATGAGGGAACCACCGTCTAGGACATAGCTCTCGGTATGTGGCACTTCGTTCGTAACAGCCTCGTCTGACAGGCTACAGGCATAGTCGTCTATTGCTTTAGCAAGTTGTGTTTTTTCTGGCTTCCTCATGATGTAGCTTGCCTCGAATAAGGCTGGGGGAAATGGACTAAGTTCATACTCTAGAACCTCCTGTAAAGAAAAGTCGCCTGCATTGGATATGACAAGAAGTCTCTGAAACAGTAAGGCAGGATCAATAGATCTGTCTTGCGAAATTTTCACTGAGCCCGAATCACCTAATGTTTTCACTTTATCCTTTCGTTTGCTTGCATACGTGAAAATTGGCTGACCCTCCATTTTGTCTATGATTTGTCTCCCGACTTTCTGATAGTCGTCAACATTCACGCCATCCTGTGCAACCACTCCTGTGATGATGTTCCTCAATGTTGGATCAGCAGAGAATGGGCTGTATGAGTCCAGATTTTTATTTTATTTTTGCAAGGCTAGCCTGATCTCTCTTCATCCTGGCTCCGCTCATTTCCTTATGCTGCACACTCGTTGAAAAGGCACGCTTGTTGAAGTCCTCCATCGCATGATTGTACTCAGCACAAACCGGTGATGATAACACCCACAAGGCTCGCTGCTCTTCACTCATCCCACTTCCCCGTGTCAAGCCGCCGGTTGACTTTAGCGATCGCATCAAGGTCTGCTCGATCACAAGGTCGGAATCCAGGCCAGCCCAGAATTTGTCTGAACGCCTGATTACATGGAATCCATCTTGAAATTTCCTAAATACAACAGGATCCTTTGTTTCAAGGTTTTGCATGTTTTGCAAGTACAAGTGACCTGATTTTAGGTAATTGTAGTGTCCTGCAGCAGCAAATATGGGCAAACATTCGGCAACAGCACAAATATGTCTTTCCCATGAGCCCATTCGATCTGCCATCAAAAGCATTCTTGCACGTTTTACCATGTTCATGTAAGCAACCCAAAGCTTACTTGTCCTGGATTGGTCAGACAACTCAAGTTTCTTTTTGTCAAGTGTTTGCTGAAGTTTTGCGTTTGTCTCCGAGGTAGCTACTGTTTCTAATGTGGTCTTGCCTTCTAACAAAGAGTTGTACATGTCTTCACACGTATTCACTGAATTAGCGAATTCGGGATCCCTTTCCATCATTTCAGAGACCAGGATTCCATTCAAGCATTTTTCAACCAAGAGGTGGCCCCGCAATGCTCTCTGCACAGCTTTACCACCAATCATATGCTTTACTGCATTGTCACCATAAACAGTTTCGAGGGTGTCTGTCAGACCCGAACCTTGCATAAGTGTACCAATAGCACCGAGCACGTTCATCAACGTATGGAAACTTCCTAAGATCAACGTAATGTTCTTCAGATGGCTCCTCTCTGGTGATTTGTAGATTATTTCCGAGGCCTTAAAGAACAAAGGTTGGTCAAATGTCACGATTGGCGAAATCTTGTGTTTCTCTGCTAGTTCACAAATGAAACTAACGTGGAGAGAAGGCAAGTTGGATCACTTGGAGACATGTCGATCATTGGTAGGAATGTGACAGATGATTTTCCAGGGTGGTCAGATACGCTATGAACTATGTTCATCATTCCCTGCCAGTTGGATGTTTCCCTGTGGAAACAGATTGAGAGCTCCCATAGAATGTCTACAACTGGGGCAGGAAAGTGAAGTTCTGGAAGTGTTTCAAACATAATGTTACGACGTGCAAATGTGGAGAAGCGATAATCAATGATATCAACCTGTGACATTTCTTTCACATTCAATTTGGAAACGTTTTTCCTATGGACAACATGGGTTGTCACCTGTCCTGGTGTTGTTGCTGCCACCATTCTCATTCCATGGAAGGTTCCTTTTCCATCCAGAGTTATGATGTTATGGTCAACATTATCAGCAGCGAATAATACTGTACCAAATGATCCTTTCCCAAGTAACTCTGGTGCAACAACATCAACAACATCATGTACCGCCTCCACGTGGCGCGGGCCGTTCTTCACGAAGAGTACAATCAATTCTACGACATCCTCACCCCATCACGA
>JAYRBW010034505.1:0-11997 GCA_036023295.1 Invenusta paracnida | reverse complement strand
TCTTGAGGAGAGCAGTGTTGGTGTCCAAACGGTAAGAAAACGAATAGCCGAGAGAGAGTGAGAAGAGACGACCGTCCCGTAGCTCGCAAGAAAACAGAATGATTAAAACAGGCGCAAGTATTCCTTATATACTCTTCCGGTTCTGTCATTGGCTGGCCGTACTCGATCGTGATTGGTCGAGACTCCACCCCCCCCACCCATCCCCCCCACTCAGTAAGGTGCAGTCGTTCCAAAGTGCACCGCACTCAAAGTGCATCTGAGCACCACTCAGGTCCACCCCCCGCCCCCGCACGTCACGTGACTGGTTTCGTGCTGCTCCTCCCCTACTACTTGTGGCGTTTTTTTCTTTAATGAGGGCAGTGGCAGCTCTGTATAGACTTATAATTTGTTTATGTTAAAGTGATAATATAATACATACCTCTGACATATCTGCTGTAGCTGTTCTTAAGGAAGGGGGTGGTAAAAAAATTATGTAAGCACAAATATAAGATCTAATTATAAAATCCCAAAAATTGCACTTTGAAAATACAATTTAAAGTTTTGTTAAAATAATTATTATTTATTTCTATGCTTCAAATTTAACCTAATACATAACTTAATTGATTTCAATTTATCAATTTTCTTTGTAATTTTTCTTTCTATCCTCTTTTCCTCATGTAATAGAAAATATCTAATTATTACACGGGAATTTCCCATGTAATAGCCTCTACCTTACAATTTACATAATTATATCTATTACTATTGGTATTAGTTTTTATTTTATTATTTTTACATAACTTGTGTAAGATAAGTATATTGTCATTGTCTTTATATATGTATACTTATATTATTATAGTTATAGTATATACAATGGTGCTTCAATAAGTTTGTTTAATCTATGACTATGTCTATATATGAACCTATAAGTATAATATTAATGTCATTGATATATGCAATATCTATGCATTTTATTAAACTAGAAAGATGTAAGAAATTAGTGAAAATTTAAAGTCTGTATCTCAAAGATTTCCAAATTTATGGGTGGTCAAATTTTGAAAGTACAAAATAGGTCAAATTTAGTCAAAAATATAAATTATTTTTCCAAAAAATATTACTTTATAAAACAATTATATATGTTGTGCAATAATAACATATCTTTTTTTAAACATTTTAAACATTTTTTTATTAATTAACATTTTGCATATCAAGTTATGCTCATTATGTGATATTTGTGATAGTTTTAACTTTAAATACATAATTATGAGATACATTTTTGTACACTTGTATACCTACCAATATTATTCTATTACATCCTTCTTTGTAAATAAAATAATTGAACATACTATATTGTTCATAATTTATTGTTGATTAATTTTTAATTAATATTATTTTTATGTTTCTGGTACTGGAAATTTCGTATTGTTTTTAATTTTATGGGGTTAAAAAAATCAGCACTTTGATTATATGTAGGTATATATATAATAGTACAGAAATATGATTATAATAAATAATTAAAAAGTTTATAAATTAATTTTCAAAATATTTCCCACCACAGTCACATAAATAATATACATGTTATAGACTGAACCTTCCTTTATTTGGTATACAAATATCAGATTAATAGACATTCTGTAAAAATAATAAATTCTGTACAAAATTAGAACCCCGAAAAATATCTGTAAAATGATGATATGAATACAATATCTATGATAACTATTAAGTCTGGTAAATAATTTATATGTTGCTTATAGTGTTCAGCTTATAAAATTAATATCTTAACTATTGCACATAATGCATTCAGCTATAGTTGTGTGCAGCTTTTGTTGTATAATTTTATATTAGATATGTTTGTGCACCCAGTGCAATGCTAAATTAGATTTTTCTATGTACCTACTGCATAATATAATATTATATTACCTGCATGCTATGGCCACACCAACTTAGACTACATATACATTATGAATGCAGGATGACTATTAAATATCAATAACCAATAAAAATACACTAACTTACAAAATTATATTTCAAATTTTATTTAGCTATTGGGCAGGTGAACTTTTTGAGATTGCAATACCATCGTTAAAAGGTTAATTAAAACTACATTAAATGTTTTTTAAATTTATAATAATTAAATATATTTTTATAGCCTAATGTAAAATTATATAATTTTATTTCTTAATTAATATTTTCTTGTTTTTATATAATTTTAATTAAATTTTACAAAAGAAATAATTTGGGATGCTAAAATATAGGATGGATCGCCATATTTTTATGTAAGTAGTATATTTGAAAAAGACATAAATCGAAAGCTCAGATTATACTGTTGCTGATAAATATATTTCGTTCATCATACTCATTCAGTATACTTACAATGCAATGCTTAATTAAGAAAAATAAGATATAATTCAAGTTATGCAATGAGTAATATAAAATGTATGCCTGAATTTTGTAGACTGTATTTTTATATACCTTATAAAAATATGTATATATTTACATTATTACGTATTTGTAATAGAAATTGATAAAAGTTTTGTGTATAATGTTCCTGAACAATTAATTTATTCCAAATAGTTTTAAAGCATTTATTAATATGTTCATTTGGTATATTTATATTTCAATTAAATTGTTTGTATCAAAGCACCTTATGGGGTAGAAATGTTAATGACAACCAATAAAATTAAAATAATTTGAAACACCTCGAGGTTTTCCAAAAAGTGTTGCTGGAGGCATTTTCATGTGTTCCCAATTTGATTTTGAAACACATGATGGTTTTCGATTCTTATGTGTTCTAGATTGATGTGTTTCCAGTTTTGAAGCATTCCCAATTTTCTATCTGAGATTAAAAAATAAAACGACGAGCAAATAATATAAAATAGTATAATTAAAATTAATATGTTACTTATCGCCTATATTCCATGTAAAGTGAAAATAATATTACAACCATAATATACAACAATATGCACACAAAAAACTATTTTGAGGAGCCACCTGAATAGGAGAAAGAATACATAGCACTGCTGTGCTCCAGAATGTCACGTAATTACGCCACAACCTGCTAGACAGGGGCTGCTCAAAGAAGTAAATAAAAATGTTAATGTTTAGTTTTTGAATGATTCCCAAAAATGGGCAGCCTTTGTAAGCAATTAGTACAATGAGTTGTCAAATAGGTGATTGCTTAATAGACCCAGTGTTGGTATAAGGGCTGCGGGGATGGTCGTGTCAGTAACATAATACATACATAGCCAAAAGAGTAAGTAGGGCTAAGGCCAAATCCAACTGCTGTAGGACAATGCAAACCCCATCGCCCGTGATGGACCCCAATGTTTCCTCTTGGTTTACGATAGAGTTGTTGGCTGAAAAACAAATAATAATAATATATAATTTAGAGCTACTCAATTGCACAGAAATAGTTTTGCTGATCAATATCAGGGTATTTATAGAATTATCAGGTTTATTTTTACATATTAGTCAATGGTTTAATTGATTAATAGGGCATTACAGTACACAGTACAATCTCAAGTTCGAACTTAGTTATATTGTAGTAAAATGGCAAACAGAAGAAATTGGCAATACAACTTTGAATTTGTTAAAATATATGATTTAAATTCTTTGAAAATTTTGAAGAGGAGATTCTAATAATTTTAAATATTCTAATAACAATATTATAAACAATTACATATACATTAAATAATTCAAATTGAACTGAATTTATATGCCTCTCAGTAAGTAGAGTTCTAAAAATTGCCTTGGGAATTTTTCCCATATGCTGGATTTCAACAACTGCATTCTGAGATCGATGATTCATTGGCTGAACAATTATGTGCATCAATTAGAGTTAGTCGCAATTATCCTGCTATTATTCATCGTCAGATACTTGAATGTGGGTCAGTATATTAGAAAACAGCATTTCTTTAGATCAACTAAACCTCGTCAATAATTCTGAAATAGCCAGTCGTCAAGCAAAATCAATATCTACTGTTTGCCTCCCCCAAAGCCAAGATGTTTGACCCTTAGATTTTTTAGATTTTCTGTTGTAGCTGATGCTGTTGAGGAGCGCGACAAGGCGAGATTTGCAAGAAGCTGTTTTACAAAATTGAGACTTGAATAGTAGAATGTCAACAGATTTTTTCATCTTTTTAAGCAATATCACACTACTAAACTTTTTACGCATATTCATTCTAGATTACAAAAAGTTGTAAATATTAGACTCACAGTTGGTCCTATTTCGAGGCACCTGAAGTTCACCTTCATGTTTCGAACTTTTTTTCAAAAGCGGCAAATGCTTTGAATGGCAATTGTGATTCCTGTGAACATAGATAAATAGATATGCATTAGTTGAACATTAAATACCTCATAAAAAATACTCCTGAATAGATATGATACATCTTTAAATAGATGATTATTGCATTTAGAAAAATAATATCTAAATTAAGTAAAACAAATTGACAAACACCAAATTATTACTTCCATCATCCATCGTTTGCTCACTCAAAAACAAATACTGAGCAGTTATACACGCCTATATCAAAGTCTGAAGGACTGTAATCAAATTTATTTGATTGTGTGTCTGTTTATATGTATGTATGTATGTATGTACATATGTGCTAAGTAAAATTACTAATATGGATACGAAAAAAATAGGGAGATATAAAAAATGAATAGGTAGATGTTTGATTTGCGAATTCTACCAAAGACGAATGTATATACTACCTTCATAAAATGTCTAGAAAATGACAATTTACCTAGGAACTTTACTTGTGATGCACTTGATGAAGGTGCGCATATTCACCAAAATTGCTTGGATGGTTTCGGTACCCACTATAAGCCGAAATTCATAGAGGAGCTGAAAAGAAAGAATATAATAATGGTGATAATCATTGAGTGGTATGATTGTGTAATTGATGCAATACGTTTATTACAGAAGATTAAACGTTACAAATAGAGTTGAGCATCAGAAGCCTTTCATTCGTAGAATTTTTCGTCGTTCAAAATAACACAATGATAACACAAAAAAACAACACGTAACTTTGTTTAGCTAGTCAGAAAAACTCGAAGTTGAGTTCCAACTCACCATAGAAGAATCAATGAAACATGGATACTTTTTAAAGAGGTCCACCATTGCCGTTCCCATTCTAATTGCAGCATTCATCGTTGCTTTCAGAATGGCCTTCGTCTCACTGGCTGAGATAGTTGTCCATTTCTTCTTAATTTTCGACACGAGTTTTTGTTGTTCTTCTGTTGGTATACTGGCAGTGTCAGTCATATGAGTACGTCCATTTCTAAAAAAATAATAAAGAATATTAAATATTTACTACACTTGTTAATCTTTCTCTTTGTATGTAGCTTTGTGCGATTTCAAAATGATCAATATTAAATTACAATTCTTAACATTCAAAATTGAAACTATACCACGTATTCGACTTCCCACAAACAGTCCACGCTTTTAGTGTTTATATAAAGCACCTGATCGATAGTTTCGAAGCATATATCTCATATACATAAGCATCCTATTGGTACACGATTCTGGCTAGAATGCTGGAGCCATATTTTCAAAGTTATACTTCTCTTTCACTTAGACTTGTGTATTTTCAAATTTATTTTTCCCTTTTACTTCACTTAAATGAAGTACAATTTTGCTTATAAATTCAGGAATAACAATATTTGAAACAATTTATTTGGGTGAAAGGTATAATTTATCTTTCCAGTCAAAGGCACTAAAACTTAAATCGTTTTCTATTAGTTAGATATAATATATAATAATTGGAATTCGAAAATACTAGTGAAATTATCAATTATAAAAAAAACATTTATGTGAATAATTTACTAAAAAAAAATATATGTATATATATTTATATTTACTTAAAAAGTTTTAGATTTAAGTGAATTAGACTTTTTAAAGTATCACTTACAAATTATACTTTACTTTCACTGACACTTATGTCAAGTGAGTTTTAAAAAAATATGGTTCCTTATCTATTTAAATGAATGAACAACTATATAGGCTTACACAATTGTTGGAACCTCGGATTTATTCGGGTACAGCCGCCTCACTTTCTGGCTTGGCTCTTTTGCTAGGATGGAGCCGCAGAATTTGCGTTTTGTGGCTGAGGTGTTGAAAATCCATAATTTGTGTATGTGTTGTGCAAGGTACTTGTTGAAAACACTCTAGGTGAAAAATAGATATTATAGAAAACGCGCCTGATATTCGTAACAATGTATTTTTCGTGAACACTATTATCCTTATTGCATGCATATAAATCTGTATTTTGTAAACAGTATATAATTTCATTAGCCTATTTATAAAATTGAAACAACTGACAATTGATAGACAAATGAAAAGCAGAAGTAAAAATGTCTATATATATAATTGAAAACGTTCAACATACATTGGAGACCATACGATCTGGGACCTATAAAACGGTTTATATATGCCTGACGATCTACATTACCAACATGTATAGGTGGGTATTGTTCAGTAAAGTACAGGAAAATAATATGTGGTTATAATTATAAAAACAACAAAAATCTCAAGAGATATGAAAAAATAAATGAGTGGGTACATAACAATACAATAAAGTCATTCCTAGATAATTAATATTTGTTCTTACTTAGGGAAGAAAGAATGATAAGAACATTAGTAATTATAAGAAATGATTAGGGAAACCAGCTCCAGGACTTACAGAAAGGGTTTATAATAATTACAGCTGATAAGGTGTTGTCTACTACTACACTACTTAGGTCACATTACAAATGTTGCAACAAATGTCAAATCAATATCAATACTAGGTGCGATAGTCGACCCTAGTTTAACCTGGATACAACATAGTGAGTATGTGGCACGAATTGAGGCCAGTTACATATACCAGAGCCGCCATTGCTGGTCAGGCTGTGGTGAGAGTGAGTGGCAGACTCCGGACCTGCTGTCCACAGGCTGTGGTGAGGGCGAGCGGCAGACTTCAGATTGTGATGGGTTGTAAGGATGGATTGGAGAGATTGGGGTGGAAGGGAACTTGGGTAGGGGTGATGATGTCATGTCCGGTTTTGAAAGGCATCTGTATTATCAACCAACTGAAATCTGATGAGATTTATATACATGTTACGCATTAAATATTTTTTTCTATATATATTACACAATTTAATGTTATTTGTAGTTGTTCATATTGGAGTTGAGATAGTCAAATATATTGATTTGTTACTATGTACATATGTAGTTCCTTTATTAAACACATAAAACATAATTCAATCACAGCCTGGAAATATGTACATACATGTGATTAAGGAAAAATACACTAGTATTTACTTATGCTGTTAATTAGTCATGTTGGTAATTATATTTGTTGTTGATATCATGTCAATATGTTACTAGTAAATTATAAAATATGAATTTTTCAGTGAGGTAATATATATACACCTGTATATGTATAGAGGTGAATGAAATTAAATATTAGTTAATAAAACATGTAAAATAATGTTAAACGTTATACCTCTTTCAACTATTGATTCCGTTTCTGTTTTGTTTCTAAATATATTTTTAATGAACTATATCGATAAACTCAAGTTACATATAGTATACCATATAAATTAATATCTAGGTACGCAGAATTTAACAATAAAATGTTTATAAAATAGTTACAATCTATAATTCAATGTTGATAAAAAGTTACTTACCATACTCCAGTTATCGGCCACCATCAGCACCACCAAGATCTCATATTCATCTTTCTCGGTGTAGATTACAGAGCCTGTGTAACCCTTTGAAGCTACTGTAACAAAACAAAGAAAAAATTACGAGTTAATAATAAATCAATCAACATTGTTCGAAATTTTTGGTCATAAATTTAGTTAGTCAACAACTCAATAATTTTGTGATTTATCTTAACTTTTTCCAAAAAAGCTTCCAGTTGCACTGCGAAAGTGTGGTTCACATTAAACAATTCATAAGACAATACACCACAATTTATGAATTTTGGTATGCATCGGAAAGGAGTTCACTGTCTCAATATCATCAATAGAGACAGAGATTTGTAAAGTATTATCTTGAGATAATATATGGTGAGATCTCATAAATAAGCCATCACATGCATCCTTCATGACCCGAGTCCCACTTGAATGAGAATTGAACACCCAGAATTGTACTTCAGGTGTACTTATATTCAGCAAAGCTTACAAGACTTTTTAAAAAGGCACAATATAATATGCTTTATCTGTTGATAAAATGTTTTTATTGCCTCTTTTTATATAATGGCGTGCCAGAATTAGAGGCTCGGGTTTAATGAAATTCATTTCGGATTCAAAATATTTTGTTCTTTTCACTTCTGAATAAGGAAGATATAGATTTTATACTATCTGTAGGGACAAGCCTATGAGACTGAACTGCATTCACAACATCTGCAGTATACTCTACAACAGTATTTAGAGCAACATCAGAAACTATATGTTTTACTTTGAGTTTCAAAAGACATTGTCCCAACACATGCTTTAAATTGAAGTCAGTGTCATTGACATCATCATTATCAGTGTCATTAGTATCATCACCAATTAAAGCCTCCAAATTCAGTGCTACTGGTTCAGACCACATTGTCAGTGAGCAATGTATAGGCTTCAGCAGCTTTAATATTGTGCTCACGGCTGTAGTAATTTTTAAAACTATTCCATTTTTTTGTAATAAAAGAACATTGCGTGCAACAATCAACAAAATTAGTATCAAATTTGCGTACTCTGATTATATGACTATGTAATTTTTTTTCTTTTGGCTTCAAATAAGCACATTGGGCAGCAGGATTTCATTTTTGATATATTTGTGTTTATATTATTATTATATAAATATTAAATATTTAGATTTTTTTATGTATAAATAGTTATAACAATGTCAAACCTACAAGATGCAAGATACTTTAAAAGACTGGTAGTGGTAGTGCCACTGGCAATGCAACTATTAATTTTCAAATAATTTAATAAATTTATAAGAATTTTAGGACTTAGTACTTAGCAGTGGTGGTGCGGCTCAGTTTGACAATAATAACTCTGAAGCACTAAAATAACGCAGATAATAATACAAGGGCCCCCAATCTCCTGGTCAATAATTATAATAATTCAGTTATACAACATATATATTATACACATATACAACATAATTGTTTAGAAATAATCTGAATATGCGTGTATATATTTTCGGGGAATCTTGTCACTGAGAAAATTTGATAAAGTTGCTGATTTTGTTTTTAATTTGGGCGCATCTTCAGCCGATTTTTGCAAGACTCTTTGGATATTTTTTGAATTCTTTTTAATATTGAAGTAAGTAATAACAAAATGCAGACATAACTGTAATACAATGATTCAATAGGTAAGCAGGTTAGACAAACACAGACATAAATAATTGAATAAAATACTAAAAACATACATTTCTCCTTTCTTTTGGAGGTCGCGTTCATCCAGTGCTGCCTGCTGCTGTTCTTCATGAGCCTTGTTGAGCTCGGCAAGGGCTAGTTGCATCTTCTGTTCCGCTTCGAGAGTCTTTGCCACTGCAGTCTTCTTCTTAACCTCTGCCTTTGCCTGCGCTTATTTCAGCTTTTCCAGCTCCGACCGCCGCAGTGCGTAATTTCTGGCCAAGTCCTCTACTCTTTTCTTTTCAGCTGCTATTTGATGTTGCAGCTGCATGTTGGCTTCCTCCTTAATGATTTGTTGCAGATGGTCCCGATAGGTGGCTTGGGCGGCAAACCCAACGTCCAGCTATCGATCAGGGATTGATATTATCGCTGGTGATTCGCTTCTTGCATCCAGGAAGCTGCGACAGAGTAGAAGGTTTCTGCGACTGAGATCTGAAAATTAATTAATGTTCAATAATAATATGCACAATATAAATAAATAAACCAAATGCATTCAGATATTTTTTGTTAAAAAAAGTGACAAAAAAGCAACTCACCCGACAAAGTGTTTATTTTTTTGTCATCATCAATGTTGTGGCTTTTTCCTATATGACGCTCTGCATCACTGTTACCATGAAACAGGGTGCATACAGCTTCCGCAAGTCTACTCCGATGTGGGAAGTTCTCTTTCCCAATCTTGAACCATTGTCCGGCTGGATCCACAATAGTCTTGTCATCATTAGACTTGTCACGGAGGTTGAAGAGGCGGATCTCCGTCCGTAGATAATCACAATCTGACTTTGTGACCACGGTTGGCATATTAGTTGCAACGTACAACACTGACTCTTCGTTCATCTCCTTGTTCACATAAATAAAGTCCAGATGACAGAGCAGCTTGATCATAAATGGAAGGTTCTTGGCCAAATACACTGCCACTTTAGAGTAAAATTGACGAAACTGCAATTGAATGTGAAATGAAACACAGTTTACACGTTATAAATAATTGTTTGCTTATAGTTGATTTTACAAATTAATACTAAATAGATCATCTTACAAACACATACTTGATAAAGTAAATGGCTATTTTTCCCATCACGATGGGTCATCAAGGACTCGGCGTCTTGCCAAATGTTAATACGGCTTAGATGAGTAGGATTTTTTAAAAGATTAATGGGAATAAAGAAGCTCTTGCACATTGCTTTAGGTTTTATGTTATACTTACAGAGTAGTAATGCAGACTAGTATACAGACAGGTAATGCAACTTTTAATTTTCAAATATTTTAATCAATTTATTAGAATATTAGTAGAGTTTAAAAATTTATTTTCTTTAAAAAAACATTATTGGGAATAAAGTACCTAGCCCTTGCTTGACACTTTATTTATACTTACAGACTATACACTATCCTTATATTATAAATAATGTTAGTTCCAGGGGTATGATTAAATAAGTATTAATAAAAAGAGTAGATAAGTCCTCTAGTGCTGTGCTCCAGTTGACTATATTATACATAAATACTAGTAATATCTACTAAAATATATAATTATAAATACTTGTCAGAGTAGTGAAAGTGTGGTTTACTGTTAGTTATGCTTATAATAACTGATGTCAATGATAAATGAGTGGGGTGTGTATAACAACACTAACAAATAATTACATACATAAACTACAATACAAATATATAAAATAATGTATAATACTTACTACTACTAAATCTAAGATAACAGGTTGGAAATTACCTAAATACTAATACCAAATAAATTATATACCATACTTATGAATACAATTTTATATAAAACTATAATCGAAATAGATTAATAATAATAGATGAATAAGCAGGCGTATTTTAACACAAATACACGGGTCGATTAAATGCACAAGTCTGTAAATTTAAAATTCGAGCGTAAATTCGTCAAAAAGTATAATAAAACAATTATAAACAATTTATATTATGAAAATATAGTAATAAAACTGAACTACTTAGTTCAAAAATGTGGAATCACAAATAAATGTTGTGAGTTACGATATTTAAAATACTTTTTGCTTGCTTAAAAAACTCAATTATTTGTGACAGATTTATTAGAACAAGACAATCCTAAGACATTTTTTTCACTTCGAATTTGTGTGCATTTTCATTTTATAACTAGTATATTATAATAAAGTTGTCTTCCTTTCTATTAAATAGTTATACTGACAGACGTTGTAAAGTATACTCCTACTAATTAATTTCAAATTGGTATTGGCATACATTGTTTTGAAAATGAAATGATTGAAAACGCTTTCCTAAGAAATTGAATTCAAAATGCTATAAAATTCCAATATTTGAGAGTCATTCGAAAACTTCTTGATATGTTATTAACTTGCAGTTTTTTCATATAAAATAAGTTACATAAAATTATTTCGAATTTAGGAGGTTTTGGAGTAAATAAAGTCACTGTCAGAACATGTGAAAAAGTATAGCAAACTGGAGTCTTTTCAAACATATTTTGGTCAATGTATAACATTTAAACGTTTTTAAATTTTCAAAGCTGAGTTTTATAAACATTCATTTCATCACATAAATGAATTATACTCAGGGGCGGACGCAAGTGTGGAGTAGGAGGGGGGGGGGGGGGTAGGAAAAAAACAAAAACTTACCCCCTTTAAAAATAATC
>JAYRBW010034494.1:0-11997 GCA_036023295.1 Invenusta paracnida | reverse complement strand
TATTATGGCCACTCTACTAAATGTAATATTGTATCTATGTATATTTGTATATTTTATAATTGTTTAATAGTTTAATACAGTTTTTATACTGTTTTAGATTGTTTTATGAATTTCTGATTTTACGCCGCTAAACTATACGTTTACCGTAAATTATTAATAATAGACATCATATAGAATCCAACCTGACTATTACATTTTGTAGTGTCTTTTATCATAATATATACTTTCTACATTTCCATGGTATGTAACCCTTTTGGTGGAAAACGCTATTTCATGTATATTTGCTTTAAGAAAAATGTACTACCTTCGTATTCCCACACTTTCTGAATTACTACTTTTTATTTAAGTTGTAAGGTTCTTTTCCTGGGTGCAATTTAAAGAATATTTATAAAATGTTGGCTATATTTTTATGAAAGATTTTTTTTGTAATGACAATAAATTTAAATTATATATAAAACATGTCAAAATAGAATTCATTCTGGCATTAAAATATTATTCGACTTTGCATTGGAGAATAATTTTCGAGTACATAGTAAGTATAATGAAATGATATAAGCTTATATTATTAAAACAGTGTTTACCATTTCATCTCAACGTCTAAATTAAAAAGTAGCTCTTGTTTGCTTTTTGTCATTAATAAAAATGATAGTTTTAGCTTATTGTCTAGTTTTAGTCTAAATTTTTAAACAGAGGAAACCCTCAATTTTCAAAAAGGGCACTTTTTCTGACTTTTAACAATCTTTAACAAAAAAGTTTTGGGGGATTTTTCAGTTAAAAAAACCTATATTAATTAGTTTTTCAGAGTCTGTTAACGCTTTTTAACACTGTTTTCAGCAATATAAAAAGATACTATAACCACCATGTTAAAAATATAGAGAGAAACCAGCTTATATAATATACGTACCCATGAATCCCAAATTCTTGCCATCTACGACAAAGTCAGAGGCAAAGACCTGTCTGGGTCTGTTGTCCTTGGAAACGAGAGAGAGCACACGCATTCGTGACTGGAAGCGGAGAAGTTGGATGGACTTGAGTACATCAGCGGCGAGAATAAGGTTTTTGAGACAGTGGAGTGAGTGGATGTAGACCTCAGAGTCGACGAATGCCACGCCAACAAGATCATTGTCCTTCAGGGTCCAAATGTAGATCTGTTGTTGGGTGTTGGTATGACATGAGATTGATTCTTTATAATCAACATAATATAGTACAGTATATAGAGAAAAATTCCCATTACTGATTTAATATTTCTAGTTATAAACAAAATTTATAAGCCGTTGAAAACTTACTTACAGTATAATTTCATAATTTATACTGTAAGTAAGTTTTCAACGGCTTATAGATTTTGTTTATTAGTATTATATAAAAATAATAATAAAAATAATTATATACCAGTAGATAACACAGCTAGTAAAATACAATATAAGATAAATACATCTTCAGTATGTTGACTATCATTTTCTATACACCGATGACTATGTCTATAGGAACGGATGCACAAACCTTCCTGCAAAGATCGGCATCGATTGTGACAGTAGCATTTAAGATAGTAAGGCAAAGTGTCGGAATTGCAGCTGATTTTGTGTAATACACCGCCCTTTATATTATGATGTTCCCACAAAAAAGTTGAGTTGAACCTTTAACTTTAGATGATATTCGCTACACATTCAATCTTCTACCAACCAAAACATCTCCAAAGTTACTGTCCAATCATTCATTTAGCATGGCTAGATAAAATTGACCTTATAAAGTAATCAAAGTAGTATAATGAAAAATATTTCTACAATTTACACTTTAAATAATGCAATTATATTCTAATTAAATATTTACACATAATATACATTTAATATAATATTGTCAAAAATTGAATATTTGGGGATTGAAATTATACATAATTTAATTTCTCAGCCAAAATATAATAGACAACGACAGCTTAAAAAATAGATAACAAAATTTAATAACAAATCTGGTAAGTTAATATTCATCATATAAGCATAAAAATAGTAAATAGTTTAAAGTTCATATCATGCACGTTGAAATAAATTTTAAAATTTATTACGACTATATAAAAATAAAGTGTAAATTAATAATGTAAGTATGAAAGAACTCTACATCACTATATCCATAAAAACCTAATTAGTTGTAATGTACTTTATGCAAATAATTGACAATGACATGGATAAAATCCTCCAGCACACAGTAGATAATGGACATTTTTGAAGATTATATTATAATTATCAAAATAAACTGATATAAGAGATTTAAAATTATGAACAGATTTATCATAGATTTTAGCAGGATAAAAAAATTCTTTTTAAAATTAAAAGGAATTATAACATGAATACGCATTCCAAATATTATAAAAAAGCTAATTATTTTTATTGGTTTAAAATTATAATGTTATATTTAAAAAAAGTAATAAAGTTTTATCCCATGATATGGCTTTGTTTACTTTCTACTACCGACCTTTACAGGTAGCAGAGAGACGTTACATCTTTCTAAAAATAAAATGTGTGAAAGTATTTTATGAAAATTATAAAATTCATCTAGGAATCTAATTCTCATTCTTTCGTATTGAAAAAAGTAACAAATGGGGATTGCAATAATTATCCAAGTTATGCTTATGAAATTTTGAGCCTGCATTAATTTTAATTCTTCACACTAAAACATCCTAGATTTACCTGATATTCTAGAAAACTAACTAATATAAAATTACAAGCGTTTTCTTTGTTTGTTAACTTCAATGAGTTTTAAAAACCTTTGCTTTCCATAGGACGTAAGAACTATGTTGACTACATCGCACAAAAGCACAGAAATAAGAAAGCAAGTTAAATGCGTGATAAAACATGGATCAATACAAAAGCAAATGAAGACGAGAAAGAAGTGAGCAGAATGAAACAAAAAGGTGTAATGGAGGAATTTAATACAATATAACATTATTTTTAGCAGAATAAATACACACGAGGGATACAAATATAGAGTGCATACAATGTATGAGTGAGAGAGAAAATGTATCAAAATTCGTCAATTTGTTAATGAGGAAAAAAGGACCTTTAAGAAATCATTCAGCCATAATGAAATAATTAAAGTTGTTAAGGTTAAATACAGTGTATATAAAACTAATTTCTTAGTTTGTTATATTATATAGTTGTTAACCAGATAAAATAAAAGTAATGAAACTTCTATTTTCTGAAAATAAAAATTATTGTGATATTCACCTTTTTACAGTAATAGCTGTTACCAAATCGTATAAATTTATTCTTTATTAAGCACAATATTTTTTGTGGATATTTGCAGATGAAAATGTCATTCACACATTTTTTCTCGTTAACAACTATCATGTAATCTATAAATGTGATTCTCTTTACAGAATTGTAATTAAAAATAATAAGATGTATACGAAGCAATGCTGAAATTTATTTATAGACATAATTTTTCGATGATAATCATAACTATTCACATGTATAGACTCCCTAAAGCGAATTAAGCAGTGGTATTATAGTATAAATAGAATACAGCAGTGACTATATACCTTTATTATTATTATGATCCCCTGAACACTTAACATTACTATAATACAGACCTTTTGTCCAATGGCAGCCACAAGGAACCCCTCACAACTAGCCAGTGCAGTGACTGGTCCTTTTTGCTCCTGATCATAAGCAACCTTGACCTTGTGTCGTGTGAGCGGCTGTCCTGGTTCTGGCACCACTTCAATGACGTCAAGGATGAGGATCTTTCCGCGTACCGGAATCTCCTCGCCATAGCTTAGGTTGGTGCCGATCGCGATATGGTCCTTCACTCCCCTGTGAGTTTCCAGTGAGGTTAGGTGCACGGTTGCCATGCACATTACCATTTCCCAGGGTTCAAAATCAATCCTGCAGCGATAAACAGCTATTTTATTGTATATTTTATCTAATATAGAAATGGCTTTTTAATAATTTGTATAAAAAAGCAATTAAAAGCAATTTTTGATATTTCGAACTCAACTGTCCAAGCCTCTAGTCTATTCAGCTAATAAAGTTAGTCAACTCACTTGGCATGCGGCACTAAAGCCCAGTCATCAGAAGGAGAGATGATCTCCATAGCGTACTTATCTACCAGAGGCAAGACACACCTATCATCCCGGTTCATCTCCTCCAGCTCCTTGTCTCCATCTGAGTTCAACTTGAACACAGAATTGCTTGCATCCGGTTTACTGCAGATCATTACATAGGTCTGCAAGATGAATAAGAAAAGTAGTCACAAGTTGACAATGACATGTTATCCATGCTAACAACTACACAAAATTTGTATTACGATTCCAAAATAATTAGTCCCACTAGCTTTTCAAATCTGAAGTTAATAGATCTATTATTTTCTTTATTTTCAACTAGGATCGGTCAAAAAGTGACTTTGGAAATCCAAAACGACAAAATTATAGACAATTAAAAAAAATACATGGCTGTTTTTATAAAGTAAAATTCTAGATTTTTATAACTTTTGAGCTAGTAGGATATTTCATTCATATATATTTTTAAATGACCATAAACAATAATCAGCACTAAGTGGGACATGAAATTTTAGTGTGTATGTGTGAAGTTAAATAGAAATATTTGGGGTAATTAACCTCATCTGAGTCCATGGGGGTATAAAAATAACTTGGACCGCGAAGGGTTAACACAAATTTTAGGACAATAACTGTTTTATGACGCTGTAAACTGTGTTTTGATCTCAATGGACAGCAATTTCAGTATCTACTTTTAACAGTATTATTTAGTTGTAATGCATAAACATTGCCTTATGGTGTTATTATGATAAATTATGATATGTAATTTTTTTATAATAATATATAGTGTCCCATGTTTTTTAATATGCTATAAACAACTTTAATATACATTTAATGAATTTAATATACATTAATTTATTTATTTTTATTACATGACAAATTATGGAATTCGTTGTATATAAATGTTAAATAAATATATAAGTTTTACATTTGTACAATAATATTATAAGTAGATATTCTTAAAATATCATATGTACATAATATATTCTAAATCCAAACCTAAACATTTGTGCTAATAAAATCATTTATTGCCTAGATTATGTACTTTTCAGGCTTGATGTGATCTCAGTAGCATAAATAATAGTTGACAAAAGTTAATTTTGTTAATTTAGTGTTAATTTTGATCTCTGAGTTCAATAACAATTTAATCGAATTGTAGGTGAGATAATTCAGGATAAAATACATAGCATTTTCAAAACATAAGATACATATTCAGAATATTTACTATAGGTATTGCAAGCTTCAAATATCACTATGAAATATATCATAAACGATACATTAGAATAGAATAATATCTTAGATTAATAATAACAAGTATACTAAAAATAAGTAGTTATTTAATAAAAGTAAAATAATTTCCAATAAAATCCTATCTACAAGCAGCTTAAAAAGAGATTAAAAATTACCTTGCTATTGATATGATATTGCAGAAAATGTGGAGTAGCATAAAGAGGAATTTTTCGCATTCCAATTTCAGTTCCATAATAAAATCCTTTGGGTAGACTTGCTATGCGAAGTTCGCTCTGAGAAGAGAAACACATTGTTATAAGTATATTGCATAAATATTGTAAACGTATAATTATAGTAAGAAACAAGTGTAGTTTTTATTTTATTGATTACCATAAATTATGCAAAATAAAGTTTATTTGATACATGCGCGTATATTATACAACATTATATTTAGATACAGATTCACACTTTATCTGATTACCTTAGATAGATGTAAGAATATGAAAAATATGAAACAGTAGTCGGAAAGGTGCATTTCAAGCACACACCGCCACACCTACCGCTGCTAAATTTAGCTCATAACGTAAAATGAGTGGACATGTACTTACCTCCAACCCGTATCGGATTGTGATAAATATCACAAATTTAGCAGATAAACAAGTCAACCCGATTGGTGCTGTGGTGCTGTGAGAAACACAAAGGCTTGGAGGAATGACAAATACAAGGCAGCTGTTTAAGCTAAAAACGAAGTTAAAAAAACAGCACTTATAAGTGAAACTAACAAAGGGGATCTGGACCAGAGTGTGTAAAGAGAGCTACACGATTTTTATACAAAAAGCGAAAGCTTAAAAAGAATTGGCATCTACTCTTAGCCCCAGTGGCGATCAACAGATAAAGTGGAATGTCATCAAAGATATGGATGAAAGATCAGGTACCCCCCTACCCGGAGAAGAGTTAGTAGTCACCAGAATCATAAGAGGGACACTAATAGACCACTTAAAACGTAGTTTCAAACCTTTCGGGAAAAAGGTGTAGTAAATTCCAAGATCCAAGCAGCTGCGACTCCCATTTCTAAAGAGTCAATACTTGCAATTAAGATATCAAAAAAATGAAAAGCTTCAAGTCCGGTTAAGAACAAATGACACATTAAAAATTTAGGACATTGAGGTTTAGTATACTATTAGATATCTTAAACAGAAGTTGATTTATTTTCAACATATACCACAAAACTGGAAAACTGCAACCATCATCCCCATCTCCAAGAAGAGAAAACCAGCAGTAGAACCTAGCTTGTACAGACCCATTGCTGTCCTCAGCCACATCAGTAAGCTCATAAAGCGTATCATACCAAACACCTGGGGAGTGTCAAAAATGCTGAGTTTTCGAGCTCAGAAAAACAAGATTTTGACCAAATCATTCTTATGAAAAAGAGAAGAAAGGCTGTAAAAACTCATGTACCGCTGCAAGTCTTTTTTCGGTACACCGAAGTAACCGCTGAATCGATACTCCCCTGTCCTGCTGAACCAAGATGTCCAGAAATGGTAAACTGTAGACTAAAGGATAACGTTTGAGTTTAAATTAAGAAATGTTTACAAAATTCGGTATACTATTTCTATATTATCTAAATTATCACCGGTAATAGAGAGAGAGAGAGGCGTATGCGGAAATGCATTTTTTTGTCTCATTAATTTAGGCAGATCACAAATATTAATTAATACCTGTATTGTTTTATTTAGTAATACTTCCATTTACATGTATTTTCTAAATTAATTATTTAAAATAATATTTTTAAGTTCAAAAATGAAATAAAACATACTATATTACACGAATTTTTGTGTTCCAAATTTTATATATTTTAATGAATAGTTTTAACTCACGACATGGTTGAAATAGGTAAATCCATAGGGGTAGTGTGCCATATGGAGGGGTGCAAAGCCCGGCACCACTCCATCAATGAAGAAGGGGAAGAGGCGCAGATGCCCTGCTGGACTCGCCATAACACAGACCGGATGTCGACCTGCCACCATTACCCCGTTGTGTCCTCCAATCGCATCGAAGGGGCGCAGACACACCCGACCTTCCAGACCTGTGAGTAACTCCTCGTGTCTGTGGTCTATGCGCAGACGGCGGGGTGGACGCAAAAGGTGTGTGGAGGAGGGAAGTCGATGCCAGCGAAGTTGAGTATCGTTGGGGGGAGCATCACTAGGGTGAGAGGGAGACTCGCCTAGTCCGGGAGAGTAGGAGTAGGCTTCGTAGAGAACCAGTTCATCCAGGGTCCGGACCTGAAGTGGGAGATAATATGCATCAGAGGTGAAAAGAGTTACACTTTCTGGGAAAGAATTTATAATCTCGCAATACCAACAGAGGATACTAGTGTAAATAAGGAAGTTTTTTTATTAATTAAATATACAGTAAAATACAGCTAATATTTACTGTTCAAAATTTACTATTAAGTTTTGCAAAATACTTTTAATATGATAAAATGGTTCTAATATAAGAATTATATATATATATATATATATATATATCCTACATTCAGACAAACTATACACGATTATTGTTTAAGCATTAATAATTATAACTTTTTAATCAACATATTATTATTTAATACAATTTATGTACACTATAATGTATTATGTATGTATATGATATAAATTATGTAAAAAACGTTGCATATATTAAAATAAATAACTGAAGTTCTTCGACCTATTTATTATATACTTGCCTTAAATAAGACTAATCAAATTAAAACTTTGAAATCAATAACATTGAGTTCAGTTTTCCAGGGTTACAAAATATGTCAATTTTTAATTAATATGCAATATGAATATTAATTAAATATAGACACATATCTCTTTTAATGAATTTGCCTTATGAACAAGGAATAATATAATAGACTACTAATAGTATACAATTTAGTACCAATGACCAAAATATAACATTAGAAAAAATACAAGCCTTTGAAAATCAGAAAAAGGTAACAAGTCAGCTTACAAATAATATGATTCGATCATTATTTCGACCAAAGGGTTTGACTAAAATTTCTTGTATTGACGGTTGATGATCATTTGAGTCTATGTATCTGAAAAAAAGAAAGTATTATGAGAAACATATAACATACAAAACATGATATTATTATTAATTCAACTGGAAATAGATGAAATTTTGATAAGGTGGAAAACGTTATAAATCTGATTTTTAAAGACCTAAATATAGCATTCTAATACATTTTAAAAACATTCAAATATATTTATCTGAATCTAAATTCAGAAATTGAATTTACGTAAAACATCCATTAAAAGAATATAATAAATAGAATTTTTTTAACTAAACCTAATAAATGCCAGTGAACTGACAGGTTTATAAATACGTCTACTGAGCAGGTAGTAACGATTAAATAATAAATAATTCACTAAAATATAACCCACTCTGAGTTCTTTCCATACTATGAATTATATCCGCGTAGCTTATTATCATTTGCAAAGATCGATTCGTTAATACACTTTCTTTAATAAAACTCAATAATATATCCCACAATAATATTTACCACAGAAATTTTATCAGAGATTTTATCAATGACTGTCAGTAAAAATCAATATCAAATTTGGTTAAATTAGTTAAAGTTGCTCCCCTATATAGACTGCAGTCTCTTTACCGACATAGGTTCAGAAGCCCTTCCGGTTGTTATCACCTCAGAAGCACAAAATGGGCCACAATAGCTTCCGCCAAATCATATGCGTAAACCGTCATGGGCTTCTGATTTTTAATCTATAGACCACTAAACCTTCACAGGAGTATATATTACTAACGTTTCTCTTCTCAATACCAGTGGTTTATGTAAGTAGGGAAAAGGGGGGGTCCACTAATTCAGATCATACTGAAGGACTGAAATGAGAACAAGGACTCGATGCATATCAGTAGAAGGCAGTCTCATTTATAATAGAAAGTCGGTAAGGCTGTACTTTGATCTTGAAAAGACGTAGGTGGAGTCCGGCATGAATTTAGCTAGATTTAGAAAGTAAAATCAGTTTTTATTTCAACCATATAACGTATTCAGTGGATCGATACTATAGCTTTAATTCCATTGGTCCAAAAAAATGAAGTCCCTGGAACACCTGTATTTTGAGTTTTTAATAAACACGTTTATATGGGCAGATGTTACTCGCTGGTAGTAAAGCCTCCATTATTTTGTGTGCGATGTTAGGATTTATTCTCTACGGTGCAGCTAAATAATTTGCATGTAAGTACTTGCATGCAATAATAAAGACAATAATAATTATCTTTCATTTTGTTTTTTTATTTTCACATATATTACTTTGAAATGTTTACTTAACATTTTTAATATCATACATACCTAGTTGTTTTCAATATATTTTCTAATATATGTAGTTATGGCATGCATTAGAAATAAACTATGTTGTTATTATAAACAAAATAAACTTTGATAAAATTGTTTTAAATAAAATAGATTTATTAAATTGAGTTCGTTAAATTATGTTTGCAAATTTTTACAATAGTAAGTAATAGATTATAATATATAATATAATAAACGTTATAAATTTATTAAATTTGAAGACCACTAAAAATTGAAATGTATAAATATTTTAAATATAACATTGTTACACTGTACCTATATGCACACTATATATCTCATTTTTTTAAGTATAGTATCTTCGAAAACATATGTTTAACTGATTGAAATAATTTATCTACTTAACGACATGTGTTTTCTTCCAGACGTTTAATTTAAATATACGCTATGTTAGAATAGATAGATTGTATATTAAAGTACCCATATATTATATGCTACTCTAATATTATACACGTTCTAATTCTCTAATGCTTTTTAATTCTAACACTAACTATATTAACTAATTTAGCGCAATATAATACATGTGTATTGCATACTCATATGACAAGATTTATAGAGACCGGTTTCTAGATTAAATTGATATCAATTGTTTTTTAATCATTGATTCAGAATATTAGTCTCCGGAAATTCTGTCATTTCAGTTTTTAATACACAACTTGAAATAACTAAATAGTTTGTTATAGTGTTAATATTTCTGCAAAAATTCTGTTTGTAATTCTGACGATTATTCGAGAATAATTTTTTTAAATGAAATAATCGTATTGTAAAAAGCAGAATAAACTTTTTATTTTTTATTTCAAGTTCCTATAAATATTATGTTTTGATGTTATTAACATTTCATTTTAGAAACGTATTTACTGATCATAAATATAACCCTTGTACTTTTCAGTAGAGTAAATTTAGTTAAATATATAATATTTATTATAAATGCTTATACTATTCTCAACATTTTAAACAGTAGATCATTGGATTGTTTTTAGTGTGATTTGAAATTGCTAGTAAATTCAAGCTTTTAGTTACTTTGAAAATGTCAATAGAAAATGCTATATATTATAGATAAAAATTCAATAGTAATAAACATAATATCACATACAATAATACATTATTTACTTCATAATATAATATAAATAGCCATGATTTTGAATTTCCAAGCTTGATTCTATGCCATAGACACGCTGTCGACTAACAGTCTTAGTATAATCTACTCGATTGTGATTAACTAATGGTGGTTTTGGTAATAGATTTGGAAATTCAATATTTCCAATAATTTTTTGTAAAAATTCATTAAAACGTGATTATTTCAAAAAGTATACAATGAAAATTTCTCATTTTTTCAACGCATATAAAAAATATTCACAAATAAAAGTCACAAAATTACAAGATACAACAATATTTAGAAATGGATGCTTTACATGCTTTGTTACATGAAATACGTTCTAGGGTTAATAAAATTCGTTTTAATTTATTTTACTTCGTTTTTTGTGATACAATGTAAAATGTACATATTTAGCCAAGACATTGGGTAGGTACGTTAGTTTACAATCGATTTCAATGCCTGGCATTAGCTTATTTTATAGCACGCGAAAATTAATATTCGTCGGTCTTTTCACTGATTGACTCACGGTGATTTCACGGCTGAAGTTAAATGCTATAGATCAATAGATGAATAGTAATTATATGATAATTGCAAAATAATTTTATATGTGATTATATAAACGCGACATTAGAAAAATACGTTTTTTAAATCTAATTATTGATATATATATTAATTCAATGAATTATAATTTATATACAGTCACTATATAATATACTTTTTAAATTAAAATATACTATATTATTGATTTTATTAAATTTTCAGATGGATCGGATACAGCGGAACAAATATTAGAATGCAGGGAAAGGGGGAGGGGACGAAAAAGGAAGGAGTTCCATATAAAATTAAAAGATTATTGTTTGTGTTTACATATTAAGGTGTTTTGAGTTTATATTATATTATATATATATCTACGTTATCTATAGTGGTAGTAATTATATTAAAACCCAAACGCACCTTTACATATACATTGAAATGAGAATAGCATTTTGATGCATTATTTAAACCAGCTACTATTCAATTTTAAAATAGTTAAAATATTTAGTTTTTTTAAACCGTAAAACTGTTTTTAAATGGTTAGATAAAAGAATAATTAAAATTTATTTCAAAACAAATCTGTTTAATGTATATATCTAAAAAATATTATTAAAATATTATTAAAATGGTACTAAATGATATAGTCCAGTCTGTTAACGTCAAAAGTAGGGCTGATAGTTACAAATATGACTAAAGCACCAAACTTTTTTTGTGAACAGT
>JAYRBW010034483.1:0-11997 GCA_036023295.1 Invenusta paracnida | reverse complement strand
TTGTTTGTTTGTTTGTTTGTTTGTTTGTTTGTTTGTTTGTTTGTTTGTTTGTTTGTTTCTCTTATTTAATTACTACATCTTTGACGCTCTGAGTTATTTTGTATACATTTTTTATACGTTGTCTATTGTATATAAACGTTGTCAGCTAATATTTATGTTATTACTATACTTTTTTGGTATATTAAGCTTAAACAGTTTGGTTTTCATTTTTCATATAAAATTTCTTTCAGCTCAACACCTATTAATGATTTTTTAATATATATTTTGGTTCAATATAAATAAAAGTTGGATTTTATACGTAAAATATTTTAGATTATAAAATCACGCATTAAATTGTTAAACATTTCTAAGTATGTCATTGGTATGATCGTAAAGAAATGGTTGCGTTTTTTATAAATATATTTGTTTTATCAAATTAAGAACATTTTCCCACACTTTAAAGTACGTTATTTTATTTACTTTCACATTATAGTTCACACCATCTGCTATGCGATACACTACTTCCATATTTATATACTTCTAAATTGTTTACTTTATTTTTCTGGTGTTATATTATTTCATTTTCACTCTATATGTATGAACTCAGATGTAGCAATATTTACCTCGGAGAAATATACACATTCTAAAAATATACCAGAAAAATATTTCAAAACTCAATCATTTATGCAATAATAGTTAATAGCTTATATAATGCAACAGGGTTTCTTTTTGTTCTTACTCGGGCATGATAACAGTCAAAGACTGTCTTTAAATTAACTTCACTTCCAAATGAGAGACAATGAAAACGTATTTATTTTTCTGTTTGAAACCGGTTAAAGGCAGCTTACATCACTTATTTTTTATTCATATTTCTACTATTATGCTTAACTATAAACTTACATATTTTTTACACGTCCATTATGCTTTTTTATAATAATCGAATAAGTACAATTTACTAAGTAAATGATACGAAGAAGTGGCTATAATAATAATTAAAATACTAAATTTACTGTTTACTTTTTCGTATAATTAGTTATGTTTAATGAGACAGATTATTCGATATATACAATTTTTAAATATGATTTCATGTAACGTAATTTAACTTATATTTTCTAAAAACTTATTCATTCTCAAGTCATTTTCTTTTTTGTACATGTCGTTCACATATTGGTCTTTCCTTTATTGTCTAACAAAGTGAAGGTATAATGTCACTTTTATTAATTGTTCTCACAATACCGTATTAATAATTTTTTCACATTATTGCTTTGTCCTATCATGATTATTGAAGTATTCATTGTTTATAGCCTTAGGATGTAATAAAAAACTATATATCATTAATAATGTTTATTATCTTCACTGTATATTATGTTCTCATTGACATGTCGATTTAGGTTGGCAAATGTACCTTTATATATAGAAAATTTTATTGTATAGCTCTAAGATTTTCATTGATATGAACTAAAAAGAGCTTCGGAATATGGCAATATGTTAATATTAATTGTACCATCAAAATGTATTACTACAACTCGTTGTATTTGTAAAATATATATCATGATAATGCATTTTATATAAATAAGTTTACATGTATGTGAATTTTGTCAAGATTTCTGACAAGACAGGTAAATATACAAATACATAAATAATATAGTTTATTAAAGTTCAGTCTATAAAATTTATACATATGTAATTTATTTAATCTAACATCATTTGGTTTATCTATACTAAGTATAAATAGAATTGTTGATTTTTGATAATAAGATATTTAAAGTTTATCATCAAAAAGTCTCAAATGACATGTTTGAATGTAGAGTGTGTTTCAATACTCATCATAATTATATATCAAAGTAATTATTTGTTACGCTGTTATGCAATACATTTATATAACATTAAAGTATGATGTGATTTCTTGAAGAGCATCATATCACTTGCAACAGAAAATGTAACTAATACAACTAATTTTTTTTAACCATAAGAAAACTTATCGGAATGGTAGTAAAACAATAGACGATATAAAACGTCTAGCGGTTCTAGGAACTAAAATTGGGGCCTTAGCAGCAAGTGGGACGGCTTTGGCTACAATGGAAAGAACTAGTGGAGTAACCTTAGCGGCTATGGGAACAGCCTTAGAAACGGTAGAGATGACTACTAAAGAAACCGCCATAGAGGTAGGTAATTGGCACACTAGAAACGCAGCTAACGCTGGGGCGATTTCAGCTATAATGGGAATCGCTTTAATCACCATTGGATACGCCTTAGCAACTAAATGAACCACCGCTACCTGGTAAATGTTGGTTATTCTGGGCGCGAATTTGATTGTTAAAGGAATGACAGTTGTCAAAAGGAATGTAATTGATATTCCAACAGTTTTGGTTACAATTGGAGTAAATTTTGTAACTATGGGTATAAGTTTAGAAACTATGGGAGCAACTTTTACAGCTACTTTGAAAATCACATTTGTAATGACAGAAAAAGATTTTAAAATCATTGGAGAAACGATTGCAGTAACTGGAACAGTGTTAGCAAGTATGACAGGAGAAATCTGTGTCGTAATGACGAAAAATAGCTTGTAAGTAAATCTGGTTACGATAGGGGAAATTTTAGTTAATTTTTGGACAACTTTAGCTGCTATTACAGGAGCAAATTTTGCCATAATTGACAATGTTATGTAAGCATATTTTATTACAATAGGAGCTGCTTTCAATATCACTGGACGTATTTTAGTTATGATGGAGAAAAGTACCATTTGAACGAAATTAGCAACAATAGGAGCGATAATAGATATTGTTGGAGAAGCCTTATCATAAATATGCATCACCGAAGGCATGTTTTCAGCAACTATCGGAGAAACGCTATCGACTACAAAGCAAACTATTACATGTGCATATTGGAAAATAATTGGGGCAGCTTTTGGAACCAAAGGATAAATTTTAACACATAGAAAAATAACTATAACATGCATAGATTCTATAATTATAGGAAAGGTGGCAGCAACCAGAGGTGTCATTTTGGCTATTATAAAATCGATTATAACTTTAGTAACTTCAAAAATGATTGGTAATGTTTTACAAACTTCTGGGAAAACTGTGGTATTACCAAAAACAAATAGCTCGTGAATAGCTCTAAAGACTATGGAAACCACTGCCGCCATTATCGGATAAATTTGTGAAGCTGCGTAAATGATAAAATCTTGAATAAAATTAATATATAAGTACCAAACTTGCATCATTATTGAATTAACAATAGAAATTAAAAGAATCGTTACTACATGAAGATGTTTGCAAACTTTAGGAGCACCTTTAGCCACAATAGGATTGATTTTAATTATTACAAAAGCAACTGCTGCATAAATAAATTTCACAACTATAGGTGTAACTTCGACAACTACAGGAGCTATTGTTACATAAAGATGTTCAGAAACAATATTGGTAGTTTTAATGACCGCTGAAGTCAACGTAGCAATTACTGGTGCCAGGGCATCGTGCACATGTATAGTAAAAATTTTAACTTCTCTAATAAACTCAATAGCAACAGGTACCAAAATATTGAACACGCATTTAACAATTGTTTGAACAGATTTAATTATCTTAAAAACTACTGGTTTCAAGGCAACATACACATGCTTAGCAACTGTATTGACAGCATTGAGATACTTGGTTACTACAGGTAACAGAATAACATATACATGTTTGCCAACTATGTAAACAATTTCAGTAATTTTAAAAACTATTGGAGATATTACAACACAAATGTGCTTAGTAAATATATAAATAACTTCAGTAACCTGATAAACTCTTGGTGATATGATGACATGCACATACCTGGTAACTGTGTAAACAACTTTAGTAACCTTAGAAATTATGGGTGACAGGACAACACACACGTGCTTAGTAACTGCGTAAAGAGCTTTAATAAACTTCGTGACTATAAATGATTGAAAAGAATGTACATGTTTACTAATGTAGTGAATGGCTCCTGTAAACTTAGAAACCAAAGATACAACAACTAAATATAAATATTTAGAAAACTCCTTAGAAACTAGTGATGTAATCTTCACAACATGCAAAATGACAGGTATCACAGAGGAATTTTTGCGTACAATAATGGTATTAGTTGCTTTTGAAACTGCACGTGTCACAACTGTATGCGAAAATTTGTTAATGTTAGCAAATGTTTTAGCAACAGTGCTAACGACTTTAGAAACTCCAGATGCAACTGTATCTGAAAAATAAGCAACAAAAGAAGTGATGTTATTAGCTACAGACGTAACTACTACATGCGCTCTTTTTATAACTGGAGTAATGATTGTGTCGCCTGTAGAAAGTATGCCCTGAATGATTATAACAATTGCGTATTCACGTATTATAAATGATAGATTTCATGATCAACACTGATGTCTTTGCCTTATTTATCACATATATCCTTTTACCAATTTTATGAAAAGAGTTAAATTGTTCTGTGGACTGTGGACTGTAGAAACGATATGTCTGGTGCTGGAATGTATAAGTGTCCACTTCTTCATATGCATGAACTTGGGGCGTGGGGCGGATTATTGTTTCTGGAAGATCTGATGTTCTAAGAGCTCCTCCAATTAGAGTGAGTACTTGGATTTCGACGTCTAATAAAACAGACGTTGTGACTTCAACTGAAAAAGGAAACAAAAGCAAAGCGATTTCACGACATATATGTTATTCAGTTTTAATTGAGTTAATGCAGTCAATAGTAATAATGTTGTTTCAAATATTGCACATTGCTCAAATACATTACGATATAACGTATATTTATGTATCTTCATATTTCTGCTGATAAATTAATAAGATTATTACTTTTCTGTTGACATTTGTATATAGTTACATAAATCTTTAATACATTTTAAGGACTTAATTATTAAGTGGAGTATAAACTAATAGTACTTTTATGAATACGTATTTTAAAGAACGCCTATCTATAATATTTAGCCTTCTTTATAATTCCTGTATCATAAAGTCAATATTCTATATCTGCACGAAATAGATTCGTTTGTTTATTTGTGTATTTTAAGGGAAAACATACATATTATTATAATTAAATTGCAAACACCTTTGAGAAACTGAAGTTTTAGGACCTAATTACATAGGAGGAATTTAAAATATTTAATTTCAACATTTTAGAATATATGAGGTTATCAAAAAATGTTGTCTAAATTGTCTAATTATTTATTATAATGACCAAGTAAACATAAGAGTGTTTCACAATCTTTCAGAATATACTCCACCTCTGTAGACGCATTTCTACTTTCTCTCTAACCAATTCTGGACGAGTGATTCAAAATTACCTATATTCAAGCTAATTCAGTTATGCATTATTCTCAGTAAAGTGGCCTAATGAAATTGTATCATTTATATTTTCTAACTAAAGTTTAGAAAACGTCCAATCATAGAAATTAGTTCCATAAACCTTTCGTCATTATTTTAGAAGTTATCTCAGTTTAGTCCATGGGATATCCATAGAAATAATTGGACAAATATTTCTTATATCTCTTGCGAATATTTTGATCCCCATCCTTGCGTAACCTTGTTTATATTAATCTAGTTAGCTTATGATTTTTGTTTTACGTCATATAAATTTAAGTTATGTGTTATTCAATTATTTAATATATATCATTATTTATTTTATAATTTATAAAATATATAGTTAATTCAGTTTTATAGTATTAAGCCTTTTTTTAGTTTTCTATCTACCATATTCATATTTCCATCAAATTTAATCTAAAAAGTTTGTCATTTCTGCGCTGTTTTCATACAAAATATATACTTTATATTTTATTTTATATGAAACTATTTATATTAAAATATTTTTCTAGGTGCACTTAAATGTTAACTCTTATAGTTGTAACTATAGGTGTTTTTTTATATATTTTACTAATAGTTATTTGACAGGTTTTTTACAAATCATAATATTTAAAAGCTATATTTTTCCTTACATAAAAATTAAGTTTTTGAAAACATTTTAAAAACAAGAGTTTTTAAAAAATATTAATAATATTTCGTATATAAAATTATGCGGTACAAATTATAATACATCTCAATAATGAATCTTTTTCTAAGTTGATTTTACTATTGATTGTACTTAAAGATCATGTTTAAATTTCAAAGTGCAATTTATTAAAAGATGGTATTATTAATTGGTTAAATATAGTGAAATAACTAGTTATTATAAAACTTGCAGTTAATTGTTTCATATATAATATATCTAAATATTTCAAAAAATCTTTAAACCTACTTGCACACTCCAACAAGTTGAGTATAATGTCAATTATTGCGCTGATTCCTTTTCAATATACAATATATTTAGCGTTTAGACATAACTTTTTCCAAGAAAATCGATTTGATCACAACTTAATTACAATAATTGGTCTGCTTACTTCTGTAGACGGTATCTATTTTTTGTATATATAAGTAACAATACCTGTGCATTAAAGCAGGATTATCCAATCGGAAAATTGCCTTATTGAAAGAGAGAGAGAAAGTCAAAGTCATATGTTCAAATTCCGAGATCATCTCGAAAGATACCAAAAATAGAAACTTCACTTATGGAATATACATTGGAACTGGCGAGTTCAACGTCTAAAGTTTACACACGTTGCACTTGACTTATTATAATAGAGTATTTAAAACATTTTAATTGTTGGAGCTTTCTTTTTCGTGATATTTAGTTTTACATAATAAACACCTTTCTATGCAGCTTCTCCAATATTTCATTAAAGTTTGCTCCTTAAATATTAGCATGGTGATTCTAATTTTCCAAAATGGCCTTTTATATTATACAAATTACATGATCATTGAATGAAAACTATAAATGACTACTTTTTCAGTTTACAATATCCAGCGGATTTACTATTCCAACGAATCTATAATACCCATTTATAATGTCATAAGATCTAATATCGAAGAAATGACTTTCTATCCAATTTTTGTTTTAAAAGATGCGTTTTCTTTGTATATTTCATTTAAAACATATTTGTATATTAATATTACGTTTACACCTATATGTATATAGGTTAGCTTTTTAAATCTTTGTTTATTAAGTTAAATATAACACTAGAATTACTTTCTGTATTTATGTTTCATTGTAATGTAACTCTGAAGTAACTTTGAAGACACTCTTATGTTTTAAAAATAACTTTTAACGTTCTCACAAACTCAGGAGCGTCGAAGAAATGCGGTACTTTTTTTGGAGATTAGAACTCTTTATATTCAGATGGCTTTGACGCGCATATCTTATTACTAAGGTTTTCACTATTCTTTTTCCAACATTCTTATTTCCATGTGACTTATTTTCGTCTTTTTCTGTACATTGTGTCTATGTATTAAATTTACCAAAAATACAGTAAACATTATTATTATACATAAGAAGTAATCAGTGCGGTAACACTACATTTTATTCAGTTTGTCATAAATAAATATCATTAAAATAAAGTTGACCTTCAATTGCGTTTTGTATACATATACACATGATACTATTCATTTTTTAATTAAATTTATTATCCTTTTACCTTTGTGAAAAGTTTGATATTATAGTAAATTATATGGAAACTTTTCTTCTTACATCGCATTTATACATCCAATTTTTCTCAGACGAAATTTACCTAGTTTCAGATAGTTACTTTATAAAGTAACAAATAGACAAAAAGAGATTGTAATATGTTCTCAACGAACTTTATGTCAGTCAAATTTCAACTTTCTATATTTTCCCCTTAATTTATTCCTCAATCACAGTCAGAAAATAGTATCTATTATAATCGTCTCTATTTTATCGGTCGGTTGATTCGACAATATCGCGAAGGTTTGTCGGTTGATAAGGCTCCATAACAATGTGTATTAATTATGGGGACGGGGTACCTTTGGTGCACTGTCTAGTATAAGTAGTATGCCTATAATATTCTTACTCAATTATATCAAGTCAAACATTCCAAAGGATCGCACGCCACTAAACTCTAAATTGAATACAATTCCCTCTCGCCGTAGGCAATCTCTCACTCTCTCTCTCTCTCTCTCCGTCATTACCGTCAATCGCAAACCACACGCCCTCCTGTCTCGCCGTTGTAGAGAGGAGTTCATTCTCCCTCCATCGTCTCATTTATCGATCTTGAGCTAGTGAGAGAATTCATTCTCTTTCTGAACTCCCCCCCCCCCTTATGTATGTTTCTTTTGCTTCTCTTGTGCATACAATCACAATATTTTCCCCATCAATTCAGCCTCAGCAGCAAGCTGAGTTCAGTTTGATATTGCTCGCTCCCCACTAGCTGAATTCTATCCTCCCTTCCACCATTGTTGTCAACTTTTCTGTTCGAACATACAACACCCTGACATGCGCACACAAGACATGTGCCAGTCAAACTCATATTATGCATAAGAATACTCGGTTCAATAGTTAGTTGATGTTCCGTTTGAGCAGTTTCTTATCAGTCTTGTTTGCTTACTTGACTGGTGTGTACGCCATATAAGGATGATGATCAGTTTTGAGACTTGAAACTTGCCATTGAGATCCATTCTTGTTTTCTTAAAATCTTCATTCTTTTTTTATTTTCTGTCAGGATGATAGCCTAGATCGGTTTGTGAAATTGAGATGCCTGGAAAAATATGTTAACACAATTTTTTCGCAGCTTTCTGGCTGTATTAGCTTTAGGTATTGAGCATATTTTTTCAGAATATTGATCTTTTTAATCAATATTTTTAGCTTCACACCCAATTAAACATGTTCAGTAAACAAGGAACTTTTTCAATAATATTTTAAGGATTTTTTAAATAGATTTTTATGGTGTTACTTTATTTAAATATTGTTCTAACTTCTCGATTTATGGACTTTATATTAAAAATATTTTGATCTATTGTATTAATCTTAACTTAAGTATTTATTACAATTATTTTTGGCATTTATAAATAGTTTTTTTTTTAATAAATACACGCAAATAAAAAGCAATGCAGCTTGATATGTATTCTTAAAAATATACTATTTGTTGAATAGTATGAAATGTATAAAAATTAGTATCGTTTTTTTCCACATATTATATTATGTTATTAGTCATCAGAAGAAATTTAAAAACTTATATATACATATGTACATTTTTCAATGCTAGTTTTTTTCAAGTAGGTCACTTTTCATTTGAAATACTATAACTGGTTATTCTTACATAATTTCCACTTTAATATTGACAATGATTCAACACATTCTACACTATTCATGTGTAACTTTCTTCTCTTCATAATCCATTCAGGAAAAACATGAACGCCAACATAAAATCGACACCAAAGTACCACTGGATTCGGATAGCCCTGTATGAGAAGATACTCTCCAAAATTGTTGACTACATTGCCAAAAATGGATTGTAAGTCGGAAAACATCAAATTTACATATTTATTTTATGACATAATACGCGTTCAAAAATTATACTTATTAATTATATAAAGATATATATAAATATATACACATATATATATATATATTTCAAATTTAAATATATAATCAGTTGTATTAGCCTGTAAATAAATATTTTTATTTTCAGAAAATTTTACAAGAAAGATTCAATACTTGGTGATCCCTGTGACGGTCCTCTTTTAGCCAGTTTGTTGGGTAAGAATATGTTTTAAGTATTCTACATAAATATATTTTGATTTGAAGAATCAGTAGTCTACCATTCCATCATAATGTCATGACATTTTATTCGAAATCTTTTAGTCTAGTATTTGTCATGAAATTGTATGAATGGTTACAAGACAACTTTGCAGTTTACAAAAATTATTTCATTTCATTTTTATACTGTTATGTTTATTACTGTCTATGATAGATATTATGCTATGAATATAAAACGTGTATAGTTCAAATTCACTATATTACCATATTATGTAGTCAATTGGTAATTTCTATAGCGCTAAAATATTGTATAAAGTTTCTATAAAAATTAAATGTTAAATACTTCCATTAGAACATATTATGTGAATAATAAAGCTGATTTTTACTATTTTAAACCAATAATGGTATATATATTTATATTTATATCTCTTATTGACAGTTACATATTCTGAAGCTTTAATATTTAATGTTTAGTATATTTTACCAAAATTATTGACTAATATGAACTGCAGTTATATTGGAATACAGTGATATGGTAAAAGTATATTATTGTAGTTTAATAGATTTGTTTTATTCATATAATATATTTATGTAAATAGTAATTCTGAAAAATACCCAATTAAGTATCGAACTCATCATTAATATAAATTATCTTAATAAGTATATAAATACTATTAATTTTGATTGAAAAGTTTATAATTTTCTGATTTTATACCTGTGTTACCTCGTGTATTGTTCCAATGAATGAAAAAGTTCTCATATATAATGCTGTATGTTCTCATTTTAAAGAGACATTTTGCGGTAGTTGGGATTATTGTGTTTTAGAATTTTGTGTTAAAATAAGCTGGAGAAAATTTTTATATAGTCACTAGATATTATTGTAGCTTTAAATGAAAATATTCATCATTTAGTCGAAGATTTTTTGTGTGTGAAAATATTATGGAATATGAAATAAGAAGAGAAATTGTGCTATGATGTGATGTCGAAAAGTTTATAGAATTAGGGGGTCTGAGAGAAAAAGAATCAGAGAAGGAATGCTTCATTATTTTGTCTGGTGAATTGAACAATGTGCTTGAAATTCATTGCCAAATAATTTACAGGGCTTATGACAATGTTTAAAGAGATAGCTAACTGATTACTGTAATATAATGATTTAACTTGTTTCTAAATTTGTCTCTGTTATATTTTGACACTCGGGCATTATAACGTTATTAAATATATTTATATGGGTGAGAGTCGGAACATAAGAATTCTGACTCTACATTTCTTAATGTTACTACATACGAGGGAGTTTCATTTTTGGACTTGGACTGAAGTACAAAATAATTTGATATCTATAGACTCTATGAAAAATTGATTTCTATGACATTTGAAATCAATAGATTTATTATTATATACATTCATAATTTAAATAATTTAAATCATAATTTAAAAGCATCCAGTTTCAAAAATGGAATTAAAGCGTGAACATTATCATGCAATGATATTTTATTGGACTGACCGCTTCAGAGAGTTTAAAACGTCTGTCAACAGCCTTTCCAGATAGTGCTCATTATCGTTCAACTGTGTTTGACTGGTATTCTGCTTCTTCTTACTCCCGGTCGGGGGGGAGAGAGGGGTCAATAGGGGGGCCCTAGGCAACTGCCTACTTTGCCTATGGGGTAATCCGGCACTGCCGCGATCCGATCTCCCTGAGAAAGGAAAGGGATCGGGACTCGTCCGTGAGAGTCCTGAGGGAGGGTGTGTTACCTAAAAGGCAGAAACGGGGACCAGCATGATATGGGTTAAATCTTCTGAAGGAAAGAGGCAGACTGGTGATTGAGACCTGGATTTCTTGTTATGACCCAGAGTCTAAACAGCTTTTAGACTTTTATTTACTTTTTACTATTTACTTTTTCTATTTACTTTTACTTTTTATTTACTTTTATTTGATCATCTCAATGGATTGTCAAAGGGAACCCTCCTCCAACCAAGTGTATAAAAGGTCGAAGTGTTGTGCAGAAGATGGTAGCCATATTTCAACTCTTCCTGTAGAGAATAAACGTACTTTGATATCAATTTGGTACACCACAGAATGCCTTTCAAAGGTTTTTGCTGACACATAATAATTTTTATCTAAAAGAGCTCAACTTAAACTGCATCATGATAATGTTTCTGCACATTCAGCCCATCCAACGGTTAATTTTCTTGCTGAAAACAATGTTCATCTTGTTGGGCATCCACCCTACAGCCGCCCAGACTTAGCACTCTGTGATTTTTTCATATTTCACCATCTGGTTGACTGGCATGTGTCAACCCCACAAGCACCAGTACCAATAGTACATCAACCCAAACCATTCAATAGACGTTTATTTGGAGACGATGGAGATGACTCATGGATTTAATTGAAAGCTAAATGTTTTAACTATG
>JAYRBW010034472.1:0-11997 GCA_036023295.1 Invenusta paracnida | reverse complement strand
CTGTTTAAAAAATGACCGTTCTTGTGGTATTCTAATATACCTTACTGTACGTAAGTTGCGCGCATGAGCTAACAACCAACTGCCGTAGGTTTACATATAATAAGGTATTTAGATCAGAAGACAAAAAATACGATATAATCAATTCATAAAATGAAAAATCTGTAATGAGGTCATAGAAACTATGAATTATAAATCTTTATTAACTCATTTTAATAAATCAATTATATATATCAGTCTTAAAACAAAACTTTAGTACGATAAAATATACTTTCTTACTAACAACCAAACGAATATAACTTTCATTCAGTTTAGAAGGATACCCTTTAAATGACACCTTTGTGAAATTAATGTATGTTATCACCTTCCCATGACACCAGGACAATTGCATTTTTGTTGTTCTATTAATACAATACGGAATACTAGTATAGAGTTACATGGAGTTCAATTGAACAATTTATTAAAAAATATAAATATACAATCTATCAAATCCAATATATAACCTAAGAATAGTTGCAACAAAATCAGAAAGAGAAAATTCAAATGTAAATATTTATTTTGACATTTATGTACATATTTTGTAAAATAATGTTAAAAATCGAAATATTGCAAGGACTAGTAATAGTCGTATAATAAGCTACAAAGAATAAACGTAATATTATATATATATATATTAAGAATTTTAATGAATTAGGGTTAAATAGATAACAACAGCTTCCCATGTTTTATCACTACCTTCATATAAAGGTTAAGGAAACACTCAAAATAATAAAATTGAATAAGCTTATAGTATTAAGACACAACTTCAATACCAACTTTTACAGAAAACTTCATACCATTTCGGTATATGGTTAGTTCAATTTCATTACACTCGGAAACCACCTTGTATATGTCTGCCGCACGTTGGACTTCATTATCATTGGCTCGAATAACTACATCGCCAGGTATGATTCCCGCTCTGAAAAAATTAAAATTAAATTCATATAAGAATTGAAAATTTGATTGAAAAATAATTTATATAATACGAGTATATATGTCTATAATAATACATAGAACACCAATCTAAACTATTTCCAGTGAAATATTGCACATTTGCGATTGTGGTCAACACGCGTCATTAAAAATTAAGTATATACTAACTTATTTACATATTATTATTCATTTCAGCATAAGAAAATTAAAATGTACTAGTTTATTACACTAGGCAATATTATGCTATTTCAATGAAATAATTATAACCCCGAAAAGATAAAAGCAGAATTGGTTACAAAAAACAATATTTTATAGAGCTTGTCGCTCATCATACTAGCAGTAGCATTTAACTACTGTGAAGACCCCACAAAGAGCTCTTCATATTGTATTTATTTTCTTTACCATCGCCAAAACCATAGAACACCTTCTTCTCCCACCCATTCAAACTCACGCACAATCTGCACCTCAACAACACAGCTTCAAATCCAAACACAGCAGTCATTGACCTACAAAATATATCACACACCATATCAGCGGGATTCACACAAAAACTACCACTCAAAACCATCGTTACAACCGTCGACCTCATTAAAGCATTCGACACTATTAACATACATCAACTCACAAACAAACTTCTTAACGCCATCCTGCCTAGCAATCACATCAAATTTACCACAAACTACTTACACAACAGAAAACAACAAGTCACATATAACAAATCTCTCTCTCTCTCTCTCCATACATAAAAACACCCACTTCAGAGTCTCACAAGGGTCAGTGTTCTTCAATTTTTACATGCATGACATTCCCACTTCGCAAGACAAACACACCTAATACGTAGATGACATCACCCTTGACTTCACTGACATACACACCAAAATACTAACACTTTTCTCCCCATCCTCCACCAATATATGAACATTAACTTCTCCACCCCCAAATACAGCACCCACTCTCTTCACACCAGACACCCTTCAATCCAGCTATTACCCCGATATCCACATCAATAATGGATATCCCCTACCTCTCAACTAAACACTTAAGATTCTCGGGGTCACATTCAACACACTAACACTTTCAAAACTCACATCATTAACATTCACAAAGAGTGTAAACAACGCCTCAACATACTCAAATCTCTCACGAAAAATCATAGGGTCAACACGAAGAAACCATATTCATCACATACAAAGCATTCGTCAAACCCAACGCCTTCAAAGAAGCCGCTGCTATCGCTTGTAACATCATCAACACTGCCAAAGAGGACTTCTGGCGTGACTACATCAGCGGTCACCAAAAGGAAATTACTTCCAGCGAACTCTGGAGCGTGATACGTGCCATCGACGGGAGATCTCCGTCTTCAGCCCCCTCCACCGCCTTCAAAGCTGACAACAGGAAGTTCGCCATCTCGAATTCCGAGAAAGCCTCTCTTTTCTGTCGTGAATACGCTACTGTCAGTCGTCTCCTGAAAGACAAAATAGCCGACAGCAACATTAAACGCGAAGCTCGTCATGCAACCGATGTCATCTACCCTTGCAACGGACGTATCATGACTCTTGCTCCACTTTCTCCACCGCCGACCTCGTCCGTGCCATTTCGAATAGCTAGACCTCTACCATCCGAGCGTCACTAGACCTTGTTACCGCCAGAGAAGATCTGCCCGAGTCCAGAAAACTTGCAGCCCTTCTGACTATTTACATCTGGAACGATGGCTCGGCTACGAACGGGACCACACTCGGAGGACCTGGCATCGTTATGTACCTCAAAGGGACCCTCCTCTGTTCCTTGATCGCCGTCCCTGCTGGCTTAGTCTCCTCATTCCTCGCAGAATCCATTGCCCGTTCTGTCTGGCCCATGCTAGTCCCCGTTCCCGCATCCTAGGTAACACATTCTCCCCTTTCTCCGGGAGATAGGTGTGTTGAAGCACCCCCCCCCCCCCCCCAAATTAAATCAACATCACAGAAACTACACTTCTCAGATACCATTGCACTCTTGACCTTGTCTTAGAAATTGTGATTTTTGACTATTTTAGATAGCCAAATCTATATTTATAAAGTAAAACAAATATCTATTAAAGTACTGATGGTGAAAATATATGAATACACCCGAATAACTACATGAAATATTGATGACACTTTTTAAAGTTTGAAACAACTGGTTTCTTAACAAATTTTTAAAACAAAATAAGATCAAAATATATTTTGGCGTTTTTTAGTTGGTTGAATGCAAACTATAAAATAAACAGAGTTTAAGATAGCACAGATATATAAATACAAGTTAAAAAGTAAACTATAGAGACACGTAAAAAGATAATTATAGAGAATTCGGAAACAAGCTAAAGTGCGCAGTATTATAAATGCCGAAAATAACGTTAATTAATTTAAAATAAAATATGGCATACTTATGAGCGGGAGATCCCTGTTGGACGTTGTGGATAAGCACTCCGGTTTCCAGTTTACTATAGGCTGGATTATACTCGGCCAAGTCCTGGAGAAGTTGAGGCGTAAGCGAGAGCATAGTGATACCGATGAACCGCTTCTGACGCTGACTCCCCATAGCCGACGACTTTTGTTCCTGAAAACTGGCTTGCGCGATGGTAGCGGCGGGGGCAGTGGAGACATGTCGGATAGCAAGATCAAGAAAACGACGAGCTTGATCGCACGGGATTGAGAAGGAGAAGCCTGGCTCGGAGAGCTTGGCCACAGTCACGCCCACCGCCTCCCCCTGCATATTCACTAGAGGACCACCGGAGCTTCCGACCTTGAGAGCACAGTAAGTGATGAGGACTTATAAAGTGAAAAGTTTGGAGCTAGGGGGCAACAACTGCTCTAAATAAAACCCTGCCATCTTGGGCAGCCATGAAGCAATAAATAAAGTAGAACACCTTATTCCAGAACATTTTAAAGGGAAAATCAACTCGAATGAAAAAAATTAAAAAACCAAACAAAAACAAGCTTGGAAAATAGATATTAAACATGAAACTAGTTGCGAAAGAAACTAAAACTGATATTTTCAGTGAATTCAGCCTTCTTGAAGTTAACACGACAGTTAGGAAACTTAAAGAAAAAGCTTCAAGGATTGATGAAATAACAAACGAAATAATAACGCACCGAAATGAAGAAAGACAGAAAACAATTTGCAAACTGATCAACCAAATTTGGATCAAAAGAGACATCCCAAAGAAATAGTAACACAATGCAAATAACTAATAAAAATTTCTAAATATATATCGGCCTATTAAGCCATTTTTTATTATTAGATATTATATAAAAAAATCATTTAAAAAACAATTAATTTAAAAATAATTAGGAAATAAACTGAACAGCTATAAAAACATAAATACACAGAATCAATTAAAATATCAATAGGTCGATGTTATTAATTGGAGGAGCAATGGAAAATAAATGAACAAACGAAATTGACTGAAAGGTCCTACAACTAAATTCTATAAAATAAAATTGCAAACCAGTAAACTAAAAAAATAATTATATATTTATTAAAAAATACTTAAAGTTAAACGGACTAGAAAAGTACATTAAGAGATATTATACGTTTTGTAAAAGAGAGGAAAGTGTGAGCGTGTTTTGTAAGATTTAAACATTGTATTACAGATATAAAACTTTGAAAATTTGATAGTCAGTATATATATATTGGTATTATAATTATTGGCACCTACGGTGTAACACTAAATTAGTCATCAACAACATCCAGTAACCCTATATTTCATATTATAAAGGTAGGTCTCCAGTTACTTCTCGTATATCATAAATGAACTTAGTCTACTACATCAAAAGTTGGTTTTATGGTGACCATTGACTTAGGTCTTAGGAATGCTTGATAAACAACAATATTATTAGCATTAATTATTAATAAATCCATTGAGTTTCTTCTATAATAATTGAATTATGAATATATTATGCTACATTAAAACAATGCTCTACTGCAAAAAAGAATGAGTGATATATTTTTATTACGAATAATATTATCGCTACATAAATAATTCTTCTAAACCAATTATATAACTATAATTACTACAGAGCTATTGATCGGCCAGGCGTAGTGGTGTGCGCCTGGTGTAAAGTTAAATATAAGACCAAAATGCAACAATTGCATAAGACGATGTGGCACAATTATATTTTCATTCTGATTGCGTCATCGGATTAACTGAGAACAATGAATTACGTACCCGAGGAGGGAACTGCTTCGTCTACCTACACGTTTATCAGGTTATCCCCATCAAAGAAGAGATAAAAACCTCATAGATACCTCTACAAAGTGGAACTTGAAGCTCTACAAAAAGACTTTGACCGAGACCTAAAACATTGCTGTAAACCCATCCTTAGTCAATGTGCTCACCAAAAATAACCATTTTCACTTATTCCCAATCAGTCCTCCAAATATTTAAATGAGACTAATAACGAGATTTGAAGCTTTCTCAAGACAGTATTTAACACCAGAAAGGTTATTATACAGCACTATGTGAAGATATGATTTCAAAATTATTAGGTTTAAAGCAGGCTACTCTCATATCTTCCGAGGATATGAGAGTTATGGCCTGCTTTTAGAATAAAGAAGACAAATCTCTGCAAAAAATGCGATGAAACTGGAGAAAATAGAGACTCTTCTATTCCTGTGCCCTGCATAACCATAACCCGACAAGCAATCCTATGTTATTTTGGAACTCTAATTGAACCCGATAATCATAAATGCGCTAGACATAATATAATTCTTGAGAAGCAACGGTTACTGGCCAAACAACATGTAATCCACGATCGTCCGCAAACTCAGCAATTATTATTACAACCTATGAGAGACAAGTGCGTAGGATAGAACGTAGTTGATGAAATCTTTTAATAAATCTGTGATGTGCTGCGTCGATGCGTTCAACGCTCATATTTGAGTACAAAAACATTACAAAAAACTAGACAGAACATTGTATATGCTACGCGTTAAAATTACACGCTAGAGTGAGCTGTAATATCGCAATATAGTCATCCTATAATCGGAATGCATTAAGCAGTAATATATGTAGTAATGTATACTATAAACTTCTGATTGATAAATTTACAAATACATATTTTATAGTACATTACAAAATCATAAAATTGTTTTTTTAATGCAGTAAGATTCTATAGAGATTAAGTTTGCAATATTTTGGCAAATTATGTACGTTTTGTCTGTTAATTATTTTACGTTAAAACAGGAAGATTTCGCCTCAGCTGCCATTAGAAAACCGTTTAAAATTTTTCAATAATGTTGAATTTATCTTATAGTCCTATGGAAATTCTACATATATGAGTAAAATTTGGTATTTATAGTTGCAATAAACATATTTCTTGATATAAAATTAAAAATGCCATTTTACACAAAAAACGACTATACATTCTTTTCTGTTATCATTTAATTGTGTTATGAAGAACAATATCATAAAAAAGAAAGCAGATTAAAAATTAAATTTATTCCTTAGAAAAATTTATGATTGCAGAAATTAGAAGATTTCAGTCATGTTAAAAAATCAAATATTATATATGTAGGTAACAAAACATATCAATAGAAAATATTAAACCTTAAAGATAAGTATCAAATTATATAAAATTAAAAGCTACCCTATAACTCATAGAGTAGAATCGTTCCCCCAAATTGTAAAAGAATAAAATCGTTGTGGGTATACTAACTACACATTTAAATATAACTTTACATTTGATTTGAGCAAAAACTTAGTACTTCCTAATTTTAAGCATACAATACTTAATTTTTGATTGCATCACCTATCAATACATAGAAAAAGAAGGGTAGAAATTTAGAAGAAGAATTTTGAAGAACCCGAAGCTCACATTGGTGCAGGCGTCTGATTGGATATATTTGAATCCGCGGCCAAAGTCACGTTCCTTGTTAGACACAACTCCGATGGTGACTGTATTGGCCAAATTAAGTGGACTGCCTATCTGCACTATGAATTCTCCAACACGAAGTTTTGATATATCCCCGAGTGGTATGTAGGGAAACTTCTGTCCTTTGACAGGATCAATCTTGAAAGATAATGAAGGGAGGTAGACATTACTAACGATAAAATATATTAATTAATTAACTAAAACGTTCTGCATTATCTTTCGTGTCATTAATTGTAATCTTGAATGAGAACTAAAACATTGGCAAAATAAAAAATGATTGCATCGTTTTTATAATTGTTTGTTATAATAATAAATTTAACCGAATATGTAATTTTAAATACTACTGAGTTCTTCAAAATAGTTCTTTAGTAAAAAATTATTATATATCACTTTAATTCGAAAAGTGATCTCAAATTGTATTGCCAATATTCCTATCTATTCATTTAGAAAATACATACTAAAAATATTTAAAAAATAAACAAACTACATATTTGTGCCATTTACTATTAACATGACATCGCTTAAATTATACATAGATATTAATGATAAATTTCATCAATAGCAAATGTTATAATAATATTCAAAATAATTATTTCATTGAACATTATGTCGAAATATTATTCATCACTGCATTCACTAAATATTCTAGAAATAAGGTATAAAAGCTATAGGTAGCATAATTATAAAACATTTATTAATCCACAATAATAAATAATAACAGTTCTTTCGCTAGAAAACAAACTTTAATTAGTGCCAAATCGGATAATTTATCAACGACCAGGACTCTTCCAGTGTAAGTTGTACCATCGGAAAGCTTTACAGTGACGTCAGAATTATCCACCACAACATGTTTATTTGTTAATACATATCCATTTGGAGATACAAAGAAACCAGTACCAGCGCTTGACCCGGACACAAAATGTGACCTGAAAACAAGTTGAAAAAGAGTGCTCATTTATAATTATATGTTATAGTTATTTAGAGAGGGGAAACATTTTAACCGATGCGATATTTTATTTACGCGTGTTTTTCATAAATGTGTACTATTTTTTAAGCAATTAACTTTTTGATGTTGAATTTTAAATAGGTAGCACATTTTGAAATTAAAAATTACATTTATATATTTTATAAGTATTGCATAAAATAGCAACTTATGTTTTAAATAGTGACTTGAGTAAGAAAAATGTGTCACCAAAGTGCGTAATTTTAACTTTTTGTATCTTTTGATATTTTTAAAAATCAGCCCTTACGAAATAATCGCTATTCAAAAGCGGCAAAAAATTAGGCAAAACAAGAAAAATGACTGTGCTGTTATCAAAATAAAATATATAATATAAACAAATAATAAAATCATTTCTTTTCATTAAAAGAAATTGTTTTTCGTGATTACTATGTACATTATAGAGTAATTAAACATTTCATTCTTATTGATTTTGTATACAGTTCAATACTATAAACTTCTTACATGAAATCATTTTATATACTTTACATTAAAAACTATAAAACCTTTATTAGGTAATTTATTCGAAATGATAACAGTATAAATTCATATAATGATACTGTTATGCTTGTCGAGCTATTATTTAGGAATGATTTGAAGTAATGGGTGAAAATATAATCAATTTAGTTTAAATATTTACAATACTACTAATTCCATGCTAGTTCAATTTTTTTCATAAAATATGGCGATTTTTTATCGATAATTTACAACATGGTGAATGTAAAATTAAACAGGGTAAAATCTCTTTAAAAAAACAGTGTTTAATTACTGTATGATAAGTAAAATTAAATTAATGACGATAACAATTGTTTAATTAAAAAATTACTAGAATAAAATTATACTTTTTACAAAACAATAAATATAATTTACACTATATCCGCATAGCTATCGCCTTTTCTTATCTATGATAATACATAATTCATAATATTAAACCAATAAAATGGTAATCATATTCCTAACTAAAAATGACCTAATTAACGCTATTTAAAGTTAATTAAATCTATAACATTTCCAACAATTTCTTTTTTAATGTCAAATGATTATTATAATATTTTAATATAACATTTTTACTAAATATAAACTAATTGTATATATTAATATGATAGAATTTTAAATGTTATACAATATTATGTATTGCATATAAAAATATAACTACAAATGCATACTATATTTGGATTGTTAAAATATACATCTATTTAAAATTAATTTTCAGAAGCTGAAAATCAAATGCACAATCAAGACTATTTGCAGCTAAATGACTATAATACATATATTATTAACATCAATTAAAATGCTTGAAATGTCATTGAAATAGCGAAATATTAGTTTGATTGAGAAATATCTTTGTGAAACTCAAAATTTAACAACAAATTAGATTAACTAAAAATGTTGTGAATTAAGGATTAGTTAAAATATTAAATTTAACAAACCATATTTTTTTGACATATATATATATATTATATTAAAACATATATAATATATTAAAACAGACATATTATATGTTTTTGGTAATTGGAAATTTTTGTGAAATTTTATCTTGACTAAAAAAACCTTTTACGAATCGAAAATTAGCAAATTATTAGCAAAAAATAAGCTAATAATAAGATGGATTAAAAATATTTTGTGAACCTATGAAAATAAGTAAAAAATAAGAATTGTTTAGCTAAAAACAATTTTAAAGACTCATTATATAAATTAATATAATTTTAATATTATAGATTTATTATAGTAATCTATAGTCTTGTCAAATAATATTACAATTGGTATCTAGGCATTTTTAGTGTTAGAAATAACTATTTATCTAAATAGCCCCCTATTGGGGGTTAATATTCTCCCTTTATTCATCATAGATAGTGCAGCTCACTGGAAAACAAGCACTCAACCATATCTCAATTTAAATATACTTTAATTAATATCACTTAAGCTTTTCTCCTTTGCATGATTATATATAATAATTTAATGAGATGTCTTAGCTATCTCCCTTTAAAGTTACCAATATAATGCTAATATATATTAAGGTAAAATTTACCAACTAATAAATAATTTAATGGATACTTGTCAAATCAAATTAAAATTATTTTGTTTTATTTGAAGTAAAATTATGTGACAATTATTATTAATTCATATATTTATAGAAATTATACATTACAAGTATATAATCTATCAAGCTAATTTACTTGAATATAAAAATTTAAATCTACCCAATATATAATTATTAAGTGAAATATATCATTCAGTTTGATCTCACTCAAAAATATAAAAAACATTCAATATGCTTATTATGCTATTACAGTCAAACACCAATAACGCATACCATTGATAATGCATATGCATCACAAATGCATACAATTTCAATTAACCAACTATTTTGTATGTTAAATCGTATTGATAATGTGTTCTCATTACCAGACTACTTATAATAGTAAATAAATTCAATTGGATATAAAGTCATTTATATAAATTTTTTATTAAATAAGCTAAATATCAATAATGGATATCCATCAATAATGCACACTTTTTCCTTTTCCCTGGGAAGTACCCATTATCAGTGTTTGACTGTATAACTTTGTAACTCATATTTGTAATTTGATTTACAGAAAACTTGTTTACAAACACTAAACAATACAATAACTGTACTTACCTAATGACTGCACTGATGTAAACAACTGCTGGAGAAACTTTTTCAACAATATCAGCCACACCATACAGAGCAGAATCTACTCCTTTATTGCTGGCCGCAAGCACTGGTGTAAGAACATTGAACAGTAGACCTGTCTGTGTATTTCTATGCCACAGCCAAATACCACCACTAGCCAGTAGACAAATACTTGTTGAACCCAAACCAAACCAGGGGACTAGCTGTGATTGTTTTTTAATACTATTCTTGAGATACCCAAAAATTGAATGGTGTGCTCTTGTTTTCATAAGATGGGTGTACCTCATAAAATTTCTAAATCTTAGCATTCTTTTATCAACTATAAAAAGCAAAAAATAAATTTTTGAATAGGTAAGCAAATATGTTAATACTTTTAATTGTGATAACTACAAAATAAATACATACATTTCTCACAGCTATAAACAAAAGCCAAAAATAATAATAATATACAAATATTGCTATTTGTACATACTAAAACTATTCCACCATTGGCTTTATCTACATATATATATACATTTTCTTTTCAGAAAACTAAAATGAAATCATAACAATAAAACAATCAGGAACAATCCAATGAAATAGTAGCTTAATAAGTGCATTGTATCAAAGAAAACAAATTTATACAAAACAATTTTTTTTAATTACAACAAAAAAATTATGTAAATATTGTATGTGGCCATTATAATCTTTGGAACATTTGAAAATGGGCTATAATAAATATTTGTAATTTTGATAGTGAGATAAAACAGTAGTATTTGATATTTTATTTGTATCTTGAAGATATAAGTAGAATACATAATTATACATATATATTATGCTTTGTTTTTTATCAAACAAAATATCTATGAATTTAGGTAGTTAACCGTTTAATTTGCAATAATAATGTTCAATACATTTTATTTATTGTATTACACAAAAATAGCAAAACTTTTAAATTTCATGATTTCAATGCATATATAAATCAATCTGAATGATGATGATGTATAGTATTGAATTATTTTTCATGTAGCAATTATAAATAATAAAAACAATAAGTCATGCTATGCAATAAACAAGAATGCACTGAAATGTAATTCTTATATTAAAAAAATAATAATTGATAGTAACATATAATACAAAACAGTATATTTATTTTAAATAATGTATATTAATCAGTGCTGCCAGTGGCTATTATTAAAATTATAATGCAGGACATAAAAAAAAGCACTGGGTCATTTACATACAAATTACTAATAATGTTTTTTACAATAATTATGACATACTACTCATACAAATTGAATAAAACATTAGGGATAATGCAATAGTAAAATAGCAGTTAATATATACACAAATACAAAATAGGTTTAGTTCATTGCTTATATTTGCTATTTGCTAAACAATTTATTACCCTTAATCAGCTAAATAACTTACTTCCACCAAATAAACCTAGACCTAGAATCTTTTATTTACTACCTAAAATACACAAACCTTCTGATTCGTGG
>JAYRBW010034461.1:0-11997 GCA_036023295.1 Invenusta paracnida | reverse complement strand
TTCGAAGATAAAAGATCATACAAACTGTTTGCCTTTGTTTTTTATATTTGAAAAATAAGAAACAATCTTTAGAAAAAAAAGTTAAAATATTGTTGAAGATACGTAGTTCAGCCATTTAAGAAATTGATATGAAAAAGGTGCCAAGAATTAATTGTTATCATGCAAGTTATTTATTTATTATATTATATTATATTATATTATATTATATTATATTATATATAATAATATATAGAAGGCCACATTGCCACCACCGTCTAATTGATTATGTGAAGGACAAGTTTAATGTATGCTGTAATTTAATTATATGCACAACGGCAAAGCTAAACAAATTGTTATAAGTTGTAAAAAAAACTATTAGCAGCTCTTTTAATAGTAAAAGCACGAACAGTGTGTGAAATAAAATAGTTATTTACAATTTAAAATATATGTATATATATTTATGCAATATTTATGTAAAAACATGCCATACGATTATGTATTATTAATTGTTCTTATGGTCGTTGTTATTTAATTGTTATAACATTTTGTTGCTATGTTTTTACTTCTATCTAGTTATTTTATTTTAATAAACAATTTGCTCTGCATTCTGACAAACCGTGCATTTTGATGAAGGTTAATCAGCCATAGAGTATTAATATATGTATAGTACTGATCATAGCTTAATGACTAAACAAAGCTTCAACTCGAGGTGGTTGCTATGCAAAAGAGTTAATAACTTGAATATTCCTCTTAAGTCCATTTTAACTAAATGCAATATTATAATAAAAGTAGTAATCTTACAAAATATATTTGTACCTAATACATTATTTTAGGTATGGGAAGTTACAATATCATTAATGACGTAATTTATTCATTAAGACATATAATTTTTTTTAAACATACATTGTTTATCTTTCATCATTGTCATGTTATTTTTCTTATATATTCAAAAGCGTATTAAAATGATAAATAAGAAGAAGAACGGAAGTATATTTGCTTTATTTAAAATATAACAACTACTAATCAGCAAAAAAAGCTGCATATTATTGCAGAATAAAACTATTCGATAATTAAGACGGGATTCGCAAATGTATAAAATTTTAATTAATATAAAAAATGACTATGTACCATTTAACATTAATTAAATGGCTGAAATTCTTGCCACATCTTATTAATATTAAACTTTTTGCAATTTGACAGCTGTCAAATCATGCATTGTGTATACATGATCTTATGTTCCTTCAAATGGTTTTATTAAAACTTCAAATATAATATTCATATTATATAAAAACTTCAGAAAATAAATAGGTACCGTTGCTAAATTCTTGGATAGTATTCCTAAACTCTGTGGTATTGATAGTATTTTAGCATTGCTGTATTTATCGATTAATTCTGAAATATCATTTCCATCAACTTTCCAATAATAATGGATTAAATGATTAAGTGAATTCATTAAAAGAAGGAAAATTCTTTTCATTTTTATTCTACACCATTTTTGTTTATTTATTTATTTATTTATTTATTTACTTATAAGCGCTTCAGTTTAAATAACTCGTTGTAACTTGATAACATTCTAAAATCAATAACATAAATTTATATCACTCATTATATAATGCCCCTCTTCAATTTCAACCCTACGGGACTTTCCAGTCACGATTCTGATGACCATAGCGCTGCCTTTATAAATCCTTTACTTTTAAGTCAGGCAAAAAAAGACAAAAAGAAACAATTACTCAAAGTGTCGGAAGAAGATGAAGCATCAAAGGATGGATTTTCTCGTGAAGAAATACATTCATATATTGAGTCAATTTATTCTGATGTAGAACACAAACCTCGTGCGGATATAAATATTGAAAAGGAAGATGTATTAATTTTAACTACTGACCTTAGTAAAATTTTTGTTGTTAAAATGAAAAACATACTAGAGGAAACCTACCAAAGCGTCATGAGCTCCATTAGAATGAATAATGAATCGTTTGATACAGACAGGACAACAGATAATATGAGCCCAGATAACTACGGATTCCCTGATAGAACAGAGGATGATCCCCTCTATCCTTCATATTGTCAATCAGCGGATGACCCTGACTATGATCCCCTTTACCAAGCGTATTATTCTAATACAGACACAAATCTTGGACATACGGTTAAAAAAAATTACGTTTACGAGCCAATTAAGTACAACGAGGCTATTCCCGACGACACATGCAACCGAAATGAAGACTATCGAGCGCAATCAACACCTAATCAAAGAACACCAGAAATTGATTATGACAATTTGGAAAAAACACAAACATACACAAAAAAGTTTGGTCAATTTCCTGTACATATGAAATCTGAATCATCAGAAACGACGGAATCAAGCGTTAAATGCGATGGAGAACATAAAAAGGAATTAAATAGAGAACATGTAAAACTAAGACTGGGAAAAAGCAATGATGAGGATGTGGAAAATAATACCTACAAACAAGCCCCAAACAACATTCCCACATATGAAGACACGGATGGCACATCTGAAGAAGTAATAGAGACAAGACAGACATGTGAAACTGAGGCATCGTCAAGATTGGAGGAGTATTCTGACAATCGAGAAGAAATTGATCATTTCAGCATTAAGCATGACAGAACACCGGCAAGTAATCGAGACAAAATCATCGACAAAGTGAACAGGTTACCTTGCCTACAAGAAGTCTATAGCAGCACTGATACGGATGAGGAGAAAGCTATAGTTGAACTTATACCTAATGTCTCTGGAGAAACTGACTGTGATGTGAATATTCCATTTGAACATGCCAATGTTCCTGTAAAGAGTGTTTGGATGGACGATGGAAATACAGCTGAGCAGAGTGTCTCCGGTGGTAACTTCAAAAAAGCGTCTAATACAACCGGTATTGTATGTTTATGGGTCGGAAGAGGTAACAACATTCAAGATAGGTGTGTGCTGAACTGTCCTGAGCTTTGCACTGAACAATTGGGCGCAATTGGTCAAGTAGTTGTTTCATTTAGGGCTCCGGAAAATGACAGTTGTCACATTACCCAGCCATCTTATAATGCCAACAACCAGCTTGTATTAGAGGAGGAGCCAGACTCTGGACTGAACATAAATGATTTTTGCAGTGATTTAATATTTAACGTAATTATGGCCACAATTTGTCGACAGTATATTTCTTTAGTGATTGATAAACCAAGCTATTATTCTAAAAATCCAACTGGATTTCGATTTCCTTCTAAACTTCTTATGTCGGATAATTCAGTTGTCAACGTCATCGAAGTAAAATATAATTGTGACTCTGCCAATAATAACTACCAAGACACTAATTCAATGACAAGCTTATCTTGTTACTGGAATGTAAACGGAAAACACGTAGATAAAGCTCTTTTGTGTTTTCCTCCTATGTTTCTAAATACGGGAACACGAGTGCAACTTGTTGAATTGATGTTTTCTACTTTTCTAAACAAATGAATTCTTAATATCATATATCAATATGCAAACATATTATGTAAAAAGGACTGTTACGTCTTTATATTAAAATTTAATTCATTGATAATACTTCTAACACGCTATTAGAAATATATTTTGACAAATTCGTTTTTCAACATTTCGAAAGATGAACCCATCGCGAAGAATATATGTTGATAAGTATAAGTTTCTCCCATTTTAGATATTCCTCTGAAGAAATGCTTTAGATCTTTAGAAATGATAATGCAACATAAATATTGGTTTTGTTTTTAGAAAATTTTAGAAATTTTCAAATTTATTATATAAATACTACTTTCATATAAACATCTTATAGGCTTAATTTGAAGGTATAAAAAGGTTATATATATCGTACTGCCAATATTGATTAATTATAGAGGACAAAAAAATGCTGTGGACAAGAATTACAGATATATTGTGAAACTATCATCTGTAAAAGTTTAGTTGTTCAAATAGTTATATTATTAATTTTGTGAGTGATATTTTTAAAAGTCTTTTATTTCATTTTTAAACTAAATTTAATTTAATTTTGATTTATGGTAGAAAATGCATACTATTTTGTTTTTAAAATTATTTTATTCTAATTTAATTACTCAATAAATAAATTTTTATACAATATATCTGTTTTATTTTCTAAGGATATTATTTTTTAGATAAAATGTCATATAAACAAAGAAAAATAAAAGGACGTCGATTCAGAAAACACACTCACTAAATGTTGCTGGGCAAAGTAAATTACATCACGTAAGCTATTGATATTGATATTATTTGGCAATTTAATCTAACAATAATAAATGTATTATTGCTTTTGGTCCTATAGGACTATGCCTGCCAATTGTTACCTCAATCGGACAGAGCTTCTTGTGAAATGAGGCGACTTAGAACATTTATTGATACCGAGCGTATTGACACGTAGTATTTTTTATTGCCAAATATATAGTCCAAATACCGATGCAGTCCAAACAGCTAAACCAATGGGGTCAAATAATACACGTTGAAAGGGTGAAAATATTTTTTTATTCTGATTAATATGGATTATAGTTTAGGAAATACAAAATAACCGAAATACTTCATAATCGGTTCAAAATGTTTCCCAAAGTAGCATTGTATAAATATAAAGTTTCAAAATTATTCCCAAAAATATGTACAATGGAGTTGTTGCAAAAATTGTACCTATGGATGCATTTTGATTACATAAACTATTCCAATAAGATGATGCAGTGTATCGTTCAAAAAAAGAGCATCAGTAATGTTGCTTTGGAGATGATACATGTTCGTTAAGGCTAAGGAAAATAAGTCTATATATTTTAACTGCTAATAAATCAGCCTAGAGATTATTAAATGGCTCTATTTTGATATCGATGTAAACGCAAGTGCTCGGGAACAAAATGCACTTCAGTATTTAATTTAATCTTCTATTTAGTTCTTGGATATTTTCTAGATACCATAAACATATTATTTATCTAAAATAGTCTGTGGTGTATTTTTTTAAAAGGGGTCAGTTTCAATGTGTAATTATCATTTGTGTTTTAAAATAACCACAATATATACATTATATATTATATGAATATCAAGTGAATAACTATTATTGTTTAGTAGTAGGCAAAGAAAGACTTCTCCTTAAGCTCCAGGTCGTCCACTGTGGAAGGTCCAGAGGTTCAGGATATGGCAACGGTACTGCATATCATGTGTGCATTTTATTGATTGTAATTACCGTTGATTTCAAGTGAATAACAATTATTGTTTAGGAGTAGGCAAAGAAAGATTTCTCCTGAAGCTCCAGGTCGTCCACTGTGGAAGGCTCGGAGGTCCAAGATATGGCAATGGTACTGCATCGTCTAATTATTATAATTTTCGTCAGCCTAGATGATTAATATTGACGTTTTAAATTAACATTGTGCCCCCTTATAATTTGATAACTTTCTGGCGAAGTATAGTTTTGAAACTTACCATGTCGGTAAACGAGAATGTTTTGTAACATATTCTTTAAACAAAATAGAAATATATATTTTGTTAAGTGAAAAAATATAAATATAAAAAAATTGTTTGAAAAAATTGTATTCTTCAGAAAAAAATTTTTTTAAATGGAAATATATCACATTTATTATACATATTTTGTACATTAAATATTTATATACATAATATCTAAATAATAATTTATTTCAATTAAGTATGTATGCAAAACATAAAAGAATTTCATTGACTTTGAAAATTTGAAGAATTTTTTTAAATAAACGATATTTTTCACTAAGGTCACGTGACCCCCCATAGTACAGTACTGAATGTAGCGCTAAAAACTGCAAAACTATATTTTAGGAAAAGTCACGGAAGCTTACATTGTTCCATTTGGTTTTTTTATTCACAGTAAAAATGCCGGCCTCTCGGTATTGTACCAACCCTTTTTATGAGTTTTACAATTTCAATATATACCTACATATACATATATAATATTCCTTATTGATCTATATGTTCATGCATTTTAAACCGCAAGCATTGTAACAATTAAATCTTGGCGCCATTGTTATATCAATTTCTTTAATGGCTCTACTTCCTATTATCAATATTATTTTAGCTTTTTTCTCTTGAAGAGCTCGTTTCTTGTTTTTCAGTTTTGCAACGCTTTCGTTTTCGTATAGAATAAAATAATTCCATGAAAAAGAAACAATTTTTCATCGAAATTGACCCTTTAAAAAAAAGTATTTAGAAACCTTTTAAAAGTTCATATTAGGTAAATTTTATTCCTTAGTGCTTGCCAAATTATCTTATAATTAATTACTAGAACTGCTAGTTGTAATCGTAGAGAATCTTGTTCTTGGCTTGACGATGCTATGAGTTATACTCTAACTTATAGAGTAATTATATATGTAATTATATATAGTTTAATTACTCTATGGTCTAACTGGACTAGAATTCAATTACATTATTTTTGTGATAACTTAACTAGAATTTTTTTTATTACAAATTAATTACATTATTAATTTTTACATTGATTAAATTAAAATTAAAATTAAAAAACATTATATAGTTGATGATATCTTAAAATAGATAAAATAGATTACAGCCCCAGATTTTAATTAAGTATGTTAAGAAAATCTATGACTAAATTCATAGAGTAATGATTATACAAAGATGTGTTCACTCTTTTAAATTCTGTCTAGAGTTCGATACTACTATTTTCCCACCTGAAAGTTTTTGCGAAATATTGTTTTAAAAACTGATAGCAATTAAATCGTGTATGTAGTAAAACAGTTAGAGATATACAGGCAATAAATTATTTATTATGGACAACTTGTTAAAATTGTATGAATATATATATTGGTTCATAAAACTAATTTAATCAAAATATTTAGTACTACTTTTTTCCCACTAATTTACATCAAATTTACTAAAATAAAACGATTTATTATTCACGAAAATTTACGAAGCGATGTATATGAAATCGATAATCATTACTCTATGATTACATCGATCGGAAATCTAATTGAAAAACTTATATATATTTAAATTAAAATCGATTAATTTGGGATGTAATTCCCAAATTTTAAAGTACTTTTTCGATAGCGGGAATATGATATATGCTGCTCATGGACAAAAGCATTGACCATAAAGTTGTTAAGATTTCGTTCTATCTTCCAAAGTCAAGTGAATATGTGCCATTATTTTTACGTACAAGAAGACACGATCGCCGATTACAAAGAATTGAGAATTTCTGTCACTGTAAATTCATTTTAACAGAACCAAATTATTTAAAAAATTCGTATTATTATTACGTAGAAATTAACTATGACAAGCAGCTTGGAAACCATGGGGCATGTCGCCGTATGTTACATTACTTGCTTTCAAAAAGCGTTTCATTCCGGGAATTTTGTAAAATATTTAAAGAAGAGAAGTTCTTGTCCAACAAATCAATAGTTCAAAGTCATACACAGTCACAGAGTCGGTCTAAAACCGAAGATTTATCTACTTGCTATGATTGTGGTAGTAGGCATGGATACATACAAAATACATATCATTCAGAAACGCGATTAAAGATTCAAAAAGATTCTAGAGATGTTGCTGATGACATCAGGGAATTGTGTAAACGTTGTAGTGAAAAACAAATAAAGCCAAGTTCTTTTAAAGTCAAAAGTGATGGTGGAAAAAGTAAAACTGGGAAGAACAGTGTTAAAACCAAAAATGAACCTAAATGTACAGAAATTAAAAAAAAACTAATAGTCAAAAATTGCGACATTATGGAAAGTTCCGATATTGAAAATGATGTTAAATACCCGTCGAGTAAGGCCACTGAAAACGACACACCAATCACGTATCCAGCGACAAATAATATGGATTCTAAAGCGACTTCTAATTCCTTTCAGGTGAACCATAAAACTCCCATTCGCAGCTCTTCTGAGCCAAGTTTGGACTCGGCTATTAGACGTCGCAAAGAAATGCTCCTTAATTTCGACTTCGACAAGGAGCCACCAGACTTTTTGGTGCGTAGTCACAGTGAGGAATCCATTCAAATCGGTACTGTAGGGCGGATGCGATCCTGGCTCGTGGAAATACGCCAAAACGCCACTATCAATTTCCCGATTATAAATGCTGCCAAACAGGCGCCCGAGCCCGAGGAAGCTGCATCTGACGAGAAGGATGCCGACTACTACAAGAACTTATTCAATGCTCAACGCGCAAAAATGGAGGAAATAGAGCCACCCAGTGGATCCTTGTTTCCCCGACATCGTCGCTCCAGCAAAACAAACAGCTCTGGTTTAACCGATGAAGTAGTATCTTCCAAATCCTCTAATAAAGTGAACAGAATATCTACATGAAATTAAAGAATTTAAGTTGATTAAATCCCGTACGTATGGAGTTTCTGAGTTATCCATGTTATATTGATGTGCGAATACGGATTTTCTGAGGACTTCTTCAAAACGATAAAAGCTTCCCAGGAAACGACAATTATATTGCTTTATTACAAGATTTGATCCTCTTGTTAAATTTAATTTCTTGTGTGCAATATCCTTGACAAAAAAGGGACAGAAGGTATTGATGTATCAACCATGAATATTCATTTATTTTCACTGTAACATGAGTAACATATCTAATGAATTGATGATTGACTTTTATAGAATACATTAGATTTTTTATTTCAGAAAATGACTTTCAGTTTGACAGAACAGATCATATTTTTTCTATTATAATAATTAAATTGAATATGTATTTGTAAAACAAATAAGAAATAAGTGGATTACTATTAGGATAAATTGTGATGAAATCATATTGAAAGTAAGTAATAGTACAAAGTGATACTACTAAATATTAATATACTATTTTACCAGTTAATCATATAACAAAATAGTAAACATATTCTTTATTTATTTCAATATTATACCCATTAAAAGACGTAAAACAGTATAAATGACCAAGATAACTAATTATGAACTTCTTAACTTACATAGCTGTTAATTATAAAATAAGCTTCATTTATATAGAATTTACAGATTGTGTATGTCCCCACCAGCGTAGTTAATAATTATGCGCAAAGCGGATGGAATATCAGTGCAGTAAAGTCTGAATTTGAATTCCCCTTTAGTTACATCTGTACCTCCCATAGAGATGATAACCCTGCTTAATAAATAAAAGTGCTATTTTAATAAATATTTTTAACAATTTTTTGCAAATGGAATGAAGATGAGGCAGGATACGGGTTCTAATTAAGTGTATGCATATCGATTGAGGGAGTGACGTCAGAGATATTAGTATACGGGAGCTACTTCTGCAAATTATCAACATTTAAACACAAAATATTTGTTATGCTCAATGAATTGCTACCAATCTATGATTGAAAAATATTTAATTCTTGTATTGTGCAACCAGTGGTAAAATAATAATACAGCATATAATATATTTGGTATCAAGTGGGAATCGAGATACAGAAGAGGCAGTTAGAAGTGTAGTATAGGTGCAAATTACAAATTAACATCTTACATAAAGTGATAGAATAACAGGGAACCAAAAAAAATAGAACAAATACAAAAACAATTAGAACGGAATATGAAAAACGTATATAAAAATGAGAGAAAAAATGTGATTTTGTATGATAAAGCTGTTACACAAAAAAATCAACAAAGTGAATGCATATGATATGCATACCTCTGGAGACTCTTCGATACGGTTTTCAATATTATACATTAAGAAGGCTCAGAAAATACACTGACGAGCTCGCGGTTGATTTCATTAGAATGCAGTGACTAAGTTTAAGAAATTAAGTTTAAGAAATTAACAATCGGATTGAATGAGTTTTGACCTTTAAGGTTTTTAATTGTGTCCCAAATATTTTTCTTGTTTTGATATTTGCCCCAGATTGATTTGCTTTTATTCATTTCGGTTTTAACATTTTCCTTAAAATGATTATACTTGGTGTGAAGTTCTTAGATTTGAAAGCGTTCCAATGTAATCAGTCATTTGATAGTTGGCTTAATCCAAGGTTTGTCTTTAGAACTAAATGTTTTAAAGTTTTAGAAGGGATAGCCGCAATGCATGTTTCAAGAATATTATGAAAAATGTTACACTTATCGTCCGTCCAGAGAGAGCAGAGCGATGAGTTATAGAGTGCTGTCCAATCTTGAGAAGCAAGTTTAGTTACAAATTCATTGATATGAGACTCACGCAAATCATAAATCGATGATTTGATATGGTCAGTATTTTGTAAAGGTGAAATGGATCTAGGTTTTATCCAAATCGAACGATTGTCATAAGTGCCAACAGGAGGACCAATGGTTGCGAGTTCAGCGTAGATATGTTTAAGATTATTACTAATTAAAGTGTGATTGAGGTAGGAGTCCATACATGTGGGGTCTTTTACAATATTAAAGAGAATGAGTTAAAAAGGTCTCTGATATTAAATTTATTAAAGTCACCAGCGATGCAAAAATCGAAAGAAATATAGGAGGATGCAACGTTATTGAGATTACTAATAAAGTATTCGTTAATTATACATTCATTTTATTTTTGAATAGTAGGTGAAATATGAATACATACGATAATTAATCAGATGATGTGTAAAGAATACGAGGACGCAAATTTCAATAAAAGGAGGTATATTTTCCAGCTGGGCTACCTTAATGTTTATATCTTGTTTGGCGTAGACACAGACACCGCCACCGCCACCGATTTTATCTTTCCTGTCATGGCGGAAAACCAAATAGTTAAAAATATAAATTTCAGCGTTTATAATATTAGTATTCAGCCAAGTTTCAGTGATTAAAATAAGGCCAGGAGAAAAAAAGGTCGCGATAGCACGAAGATCCTCAATTTTATTATAAAAAATTTGCTAAAAATATGGAAGGATAACATTATAAATGAGAGTAGCTATTTACAATAATTTTTGGTTTACTCACGATTCACGAATATAAGATATTAATATTTTAGTATTTTCCCATATTATAGAATTCTGCAATGCCATGATTTCGTAAAAACTAATATTTTTTATAAGATTATAAATGTATTTTAATTGACATATTGTATATCTTTTAGATTTTCCATGTATTTTATACATTTTAAAACACATTTAAGACACATAAATAATATTATATACCAACTAACTATCAATTAAGGTAGTTTCCATGTGCATTTAAACTAGGACTCCTACCATAAATTTGACTATAAATCTATAAAAAGATCGGATGCATTAAAATATATAAAATATACGGAGAATTCAAATGATGCACAATTATATATCAATGAAAAATAAATTTGAATTTTCGCAAAAGTCAGAGCAATTTCATCGAATCGCTGTATTCTTTAATATTGGAAAATTGTAAAATATTACTATCTCATTGTGACTGGTTTGCGCAGAATTATATAGTTTTCGATCATAGGTTAGCAACAATTCATTGAACAAACCTTTCGTGGTCAAATTTTGATAATTTTCAGAAGTACCCTTTTTTCTCCTGGCCTTATTTTAATCACTGAAACTTGGCTGAATACTAATATTATAAACGTTAAAATTTATATTCCTAACTATTTGGTTTTCCGCCATGATGACAGGAAAGATAAAATCGGTGACGGTGTCCTACGCCAAACAAAATATAAACATTAAGGAAATCCACCTGGAAAATATACCTCATATTATTGAAATTTGCGTCCTCGTATTCTTTACACGTATTGAGTGATTGTTGGCTTAATGGCTCAAAGATATTTTCAAGATGATTTTCGCGTGGGGATTAATGCTCCGCGAGTAACAATCTGAGTTATTTGTAACTCAACCTATAAGTACTATAAGTAATACTATTCAAACAGAATCAATACGCTTTTTCCAATTAACTATGTAAGTAAGAAATTTCCAGTTCACATAATTTAAGAGCAAACGAATACATAAGGAAAATCCCTTTTAAGATAAAAAAAAATATTTTCAAGTGTTTTTTCTAATTTATGTTTCTACATTGACAATACTGTTGCTTGGGCACAAATGTTTTATTATATACATATTTTTTTATCGCCAAAAATGGCAAAAAGCTGGTTAGCTACAGACAATTTTAAAAGATATAAATTCATTC
>JAYRBW010034450.1:0-11997 GCA_036023295.1 Invenusta paracnida | reverse complement strand
TCTCTATCCCTGGCGTTGCTAATGTTACTACTTTAAAACTACTCGGGGTAACACTCTCTTCCGATCTTAAATGGAATCATAATATTTAGGATATTTCTACTATATGCAATCGCCGATTGTACACCTTGCGCCTTATTAGAACTGTATCTACAACTGTAGTGTTAGTTGGTTGGGGCTGGATACAGTTTTGTTTCTCTATCGTTACTAGACTATAAATATAAAAATTAAAAATATTTTTAAATATATTATAATTATATAACATGGTAATGTTATAACATTTTATAACAAGGATCAGCTTAACTACATAATATTATTGATTCAATTTGGATAAATTTATTTAAATTAAATTAAAGATATATACAATAGCAATCCTCAATATTTTTGTAAGCGGTGTGAGAACATTTATATTACAATATAGTTTCTAAATTTTAAAGAAGACTTATTAAGTACATTTTAAAATTAATTAAGTGAACAAACGTCACAAACACATCATCCCACGAGATATATCTTATCGGGACATACCTCAAAACTATGTGTCTTATAGAGAGACAGTGTTTCATTACTTTGAAAATTGGTATATTTATCAAGTCGAAGGCGCATAAGAATTCGAAAATCAACTTTATTTTGTCAGCACACGAAAGCGTTTCATGTTATTCCTATTTTTATCATGCTCACATACAATATCTTAACGGGACTGTTTCATGCATCACTCTTATCAGGGCCTGCTTATAATTATTAGTCTTATTGGGTCTCGCTTTGCGCATGGGTAGAATCACCAATCGAGGTCAGGGCGGAATTTTTAAATAATCCCAAAATGTTTTTATGTAATGTCTTATCAGGACTGTCACAATAAGATATATAGTTCTATTGGAAAATTTATTTTTAAAGGCTACCACAAACGTCCTGATTAGATAAGTTATATACAGTAATTTCAATCAATAATTTAAAACATTTAAGGCTCTAACATATTAATTTAATGATAATTTAAATCATTCTCATTATTTCTTAACATATTTCTATTAAGCAAAGATTTGATAAGGTATACACTTATATCTATAATAAAGTTTTCTTGACAATATTATGTATAAAATTTATTCAATAAAAAAACAAGACTTGACAGTAGTAGTAAAGGTTTCATCACAATATTGCTATTAGTAACAGCCTGTATGTATAAAATCAATGTATTAAAAAGATAAGACAGTTGTATGTCGGGAGCAGATTCCTTTCCAAATTCCATCAATTTCACCAATTCAATTTCTAAGGTTGTTGGAATTCTTACGTTCCGAAAATCTAGCGAATATAATTATTATAATCTATAGGTATAAAGCAATTTGTACCTGCATAAAAGGTTGATGATAGAATATGTACCAACCTTTTATTTGCTAAATTAGTGGTTGGGCTGCATTGTTGGGGACAAACTATTATTTATAAACCTGACTAGTTGAGAAGACAGAACGGCAAATTCTGTCTTCTGATGGCCTCCCATGGACCAAGCAATTTTAAATTTCTCATAAAATATTGACTCTAGCTACAAAAGTATAAAACTACATGCATAAAACAGTATTCCAAAAGATTAAAACCCTATTTAGTTTAATAATAGTGCCAATCAGATAAATAATCACTTTAAATTCTAATTACATCAATGCGAATTATTTGCATTGGCTTATTTTGCAAATTAACTTACAAACAGATTTTCTTTATCCAAAATCTAGTTATGTATATTATTCCTTCATGTGCCTAAATAATGGAATACTACACATAATACAATATAATGTATTTAACTCCTGTAATAAAATGACATAGAGGAAAGTTATAGTAGGGTTATAAATTGATCAACTGTTTTTATATAAATTGTGCTATATACAATTGTATTAACCATTTGTGTATACCTAATAAAATGTGTAGTATAATTTGCATTTATTAATATTTTATTCAAATGTATTCACTACATTTGATAGATAGGTACATTATTTTCAAAAACATATGGGTAATACAGGGCTGGCTTTATAAACCGTAACAAGCTTTTATTTCGATTTTTTTTTATTTTCTGAAAGAAGAAAGCCATTTTATGCTTTTTTTGTCAATAGAGAGGCCATTGACCTTCTACTGTATCAATCACAATGTGGTGGCTTTAAAAAGGGCCGTTTTCGCGTTATTAAAGAGGTTGAGGGGTTAGGGCTAGGGTTAGGGCCAGTCGATGGCCAAGGCAAGACCTGGATACCACGCTCTTGGAGCCATGCCATGGTGATTCTTGCTTTGTGGGCTGTGGCATTGTCTTGCTGAAAGATCATCATAGGCTGAGTGGGAAAAATAGCTCGAACTTGTCCTCCAGGATCGCGATGTAGCCTCTTGCTATTATGGTTCCTTGGACTCGGTGCAGGTCCAGAGGTCCCTGACCGGAGAATGCACCCCATACCAATAAACTAAGTAATACATTTAACTACCATCATAATAAAATATAATAACTAACGACTTTCTTTATATGTGAGTGTAGCAACCAGCTACACACTCAGAATTGTAATAATACAATCTTACAGATAAGGTTTTACTGCGAGAGATAGCCAAGTGTGTTGATCTTCTGCTTTCAAACCCGAAGGTAGCAAGTTCGAACCCCGGTACGTACTCCAGACTTTAACAAACTTTACTTCACAGATTTGCACCACAGTATTGAGTTAATTAAGATAGAATACTAAGATTATAGCCTATATGGCAACCAAATAATCTCAATTTCTAAATATCCTCACAAAACTAAATTGATATTTAACTAACTTATATGGAAAAATTAAGTAACAATATATACATTATATAACTTTTTTTATTAATAATGTACAACATAAATAATGAAATACATAGCGTAGAGGTAACCAAGGGAGCTAGAGGCATTTCATATGAAGTAATGATTTGACTAACATCCAGAGAATATTAATTGGTAAATGTTGATAAGAAAATATCAGGGAATTCTTTAATTTACCGGGAAGTAAAACGCGCCAAAAAAGATTGTTTTGAGTGACAGGCTGAGTTTGAAAAATTACAAATTTTATCGTTTGATTTATTATTAATGAGCACACATCAAGTCTTGAGTAATTCCAATCGTTTAAAATGGAAGACAGGTATGTTTTATATATACCATTTTATAATATCTTATATTAACGCCAAATTCTTTATATTATATTGTGTCGAAATTGGCGGAGATTCAAAATAGTACATATTTTCTTATTTCAGCATTAAACGATAGAAAATGTAAATAAATTGATGTTTATATACCATTTTTTTAATCTTTTCTATGAATGAAATGCTAACATTTGATGTAATAATGTAGAATTGCATAATAAAATGTTAAAATATAGCCCCAGATTGTTGTTTTTTAACCATTTTCTTAAATATTTTATAAGTAAAACATTGTTATTCAGTGAATTTGATGAATTGGTGTGCCCATTACAGCATTCTAGTTATAAAATAAAATAAGGAGTCAGGAGCTCTTGCTGCTATTATTGGTGTTTATTGCGAGCTTTTGGTGTAAAACACCCTAGTCAGCACTCAAGCAGAGGACCCCTGTTGAAGCATGCGGAAAGCAGTCCTGTATGATGAAAAATGACCATCACCATCCGAGCCTTACATACAAGGTACCACAAACACCTCACTTCAGAACAAAGCTCCATGTATCAACACAGAACACAGTGTAACAATACCATGGAAGTCAGCATTCTATCGCGAAACAGGAATCCACTTCTTCTCAGATTCGCAGAAGCAATCCTGATAGACAAAGAGAAACCAACAATCAATAACAGAGCAGAAAGAGAAGAATGTCGTAGCTTAATCTACAACTAACATCCTCCCCCTCTCTCTTCTGATTGGCTCCTGCAACAACGACGATCTGACAGTTATTATACATTATGTAACTATATATATAGCAGTTCACTCCATACCTCTCACTTACTGTATCATTTTATAGTTGCATGACTAGGGTGTTTTACACCAAAAGCTCGCAATAAACACCAATAATAGCAGCAAGAGCTTCTGACTCCTTATTTTATTATATCTTTATACAAAAACTGCTATTATAGGAGAAGTTGCTATAGACAAATTTATTTATGTATATTATATAAAAATTCTGCTTGGACAAATTAAAAGTGTCATTATACTATAGCAACTAAATCTATAGCAACTAAATATAGCTACTAAATCATTTTACATAGGCAAACTGACACTATTATAGTATACAGAATTTGCTTATAATAACTGCCTAGTCTATAGGCAATCATTATAAGAAAATTTGGCAATTGTGGAGTACTTAGCTGTAAATTTTTTTTTTTTTAGAAAATAAACAAAACCTCAAAAAAACAATAAATAAATGTAATTAAATTTATATATAATATTGGATTGTGAGATGCTTAATAATTGTGATGTGGTTGCTGCTGCCAGCTTTTAATAGTGTATAGGAGTTGCTTGTTAATTACATTTATTTTTGGTTTTTTTTACATTTTATTTATTTTCCCCAAAAAAATTATTTACAGTCAAGTACTCCACAATGGCCCAAAAAAATACTATACTTAGATAGTAATAGTAATATATATTAATATAGTCTAGAATATAGAATAAAACTGGATTATATTTATTATAACTATTAGTATTCTAGATCGAGTATAACAATTTATAAAAATAATATTAATAATGTCAATAAATAGAACTTGATTTAGATCATTACTTTTACAATTCAATTATTTCACTAAGTCTGAATATTTTGCTATCTGCTTTGCCTGTCTAATCTGTCAACCAATTTAATAAAGCAGTTCTTACATTAGTACTATACTAAATAAACATTTATCAATGGGCTAACTTTTTTAAATGTTTTATAAAATAGTTTTAAAGTTAATATTGACCAAATGTTAGTACAATGTTACTCAATTCTAATTAGCTAATGTCATTTACCAACTTGTAAATCAATAAAGTTAGCCCCATGTTTGGAACTACAACTAAATAACTGTAATTTGATTTCTGTATTTTTAATAATCTGATCTTCAAAATGATCCATCTTTTAAATAATATTATTCCTCAACCTGAATATACAGTTATTTGGCATAAAAATGATTGCTTAGCAGTTATTTTTAAATAAAGAAAAGATTAAACATCATTGCTAAAAAAACTTCTCATATTATATTTATGTCACTGTATAAGGCTTTACAAACAGCATATAGGTAGCTAATTAAAATAAGCATAACACAGGCATAACCATTATTTGGAAATATTGATTGATTTTATTGTATTTATATGTAGGTATTATAAAATAATGAATGTTTCATTACTAACTAATTTTAATAGCAATATAAGGTTATTTGATCAATGTTTATGCTGAATAGTATATTTGAGATCACTTAAACCCATACAACTAGTATGGGCACTAACACTTTCTAGCTACAAGGAACAAGGTACCAAAATTGACCCCCTATAATTTTAGATAATGGTATCAAACCTTTAGAAATGGATGTCTGCCTGTGTTGCAAGGGTTGGTTTAGACCTAGTATAATTTTTAAATTTTCCATATTTATACCTATCCAATTTTGATGCAAAATTGGCCAATATATCAATATTCGAAAGCATCTGGTAACATAATGGCATGATATGTAAAATTTTAAAATACTGCTGGGTCCCAAACAACCATTCAACCACTGACAGACTTCATTTTAGAAGGTTTGACACCATTATCTACAATTATAGGGGAGGGGGGGTCAATATTGGTACCTTGTTCTTTATAGCTGGAGGGTTGCTTGCTGCAGGACTAAACAACTTTTTCTGGATCTCAAAACCTTCAGTATATTTAAGAAAATCTGCTTATGAGATTTAATTAATTTCATACATTCAGCATCTAAATATATGCTATATTCATATTTAATATATACAATAGTGTATTGTCTATATAATTACAATTTTGATAAAACATAATGGATATATATATAACTAATAAACAATAATCTAAATCATATTTATATTTATTTAAAACTTTACACTATTAGCAAATAAACTTTAATTTTTATATAAAAACAAATTGCTACCATAACTCCTCTCCATCAGCAATTCACTTCTATTATGCATTATATGGAATGATACACAACTTCTATTATTTTATTTTGTCTACATAAATAAAATTACATATTACCATTCTTTGTTTTTACTTATAATATTGACTATTACAGCTATTTTCATGCATATATTTTAACACAATATTTACCAACGTAATTATAATTGACATCTAAACAAATTGATAGGGTGGGAGAATTTTATTATTTACTTTTCCTTAGTTAATGTCCTACTATTGCATCATCTACAATTGTGACCATTAAATTGCTTTTTAGACTACTTTATTACTATTTTATATAATATACTTACCATGTATACTTATTTGATAAACTATAACATTTATATACTGCTATATAACATAATTGATACTATATAACATAATTGATACTATATAACATAATTGATACTATATAACATAATTGATACTATATAACACAATTGATACTATATAACCTACCTGGATTCCCTGTTAGATAATATTATCAAGAAAATCAGAACAGTTTTATCATATTTCCTGTGAGTTTTTATGTTTGATTAGTTTTTCATGACTTAATAAAATTTTAAATGCATTTTCAGTTATTTAATATTTGTTCTATATAATTTATAATAATGAATAAAATAAATTAAAACTTTATTTTTACCCTCTGAAATATTTGAAGATCTTTAATTATCATTTTTGTGTTTTATCTAAATTTAGAAAAATTAGCATTTTTCTGAATTTAATTTGGTTGTATATGCTGTTAGCCAATCACAGTTATTTGAAAGGAATTCCAACATTTTTTTAAATTTTAGAACAGATTTTATTTAATTGTCCCTGTCTTTTTTAATGTCCGCGAATATTAATTATTAAAATTGTTTTTTTGCCAATGGCAATAGCAATATATACCAACCATACTAACACACTAATAAAATTATACTTTATATCACTTACATCATGACATAATAGTATACATTCAATTTATATTTATACTAACTTTATTTATCTCACAATACTTCAATAACCATATTATAATATTAATAATAAATTTTTCATAAATATTACACTCCATATACAGTCATATAAATATTAAATATACTCTATTTAAATTTTTAAGAAATTCAGAACAATTGAATATTATAATAATTTGCAACCCTGACATTTTGAATTTGAACCAATTTATTTTTATAATATTGTCTTATAATACAAAGCTGATATTAATTTTTTCATTAATATACATCTGACACAAACTGATGAATCTCCTTTGAACCAAACTGCTCAATAAAATTACTATAAGTTGGCATGCTGACTTATCAGGAATATCATCCCAAGTATATTTTTTATTCTAATTCACACAGATATTTTTATCCACACGGTGCTTAAAAATTGTTTTATTATTATTACTTAAGTCAATCAAGTGGCTGTTGGATTTATTAATTAGTTCTCAATTCATTGTTGTTCTGAATTATAATATATGTTAGAACATGTAATATGATAATACTAAAATTTATATAAAGTTAAATCAGTATTATCCCCCGTTATATTAATCAAACTTTTATTTAATAATAATATCACATATATATCTAACATGTGTAAGCAATTTTTACCACAGATTTAATATGATTGCAATGATAAGTAGAACAAGACTATTTATTCTGAATATTATTGCTTGTTTTAATCTATAGTCATAGTTTATTTTTGATAAGAGAGAAGTTTTTATAACCTAAATAACTATTAATATAGATTAAATAAGAATTGTCTGCCAAAAGTAAACACATTGTGATAAGATTAAAATTATTGTTTCTACTCTCCACTGTGGTAATTTTACACCAACAATTTATTTATTTGAAATCTCCTTCTTAAAGAAAACTAGAATACACTAGTGTTCACAATATTCCACGAACATTTAAGTCAATTATTACTATTTTTAGCTTTTTATGACATTCACATTATTTACTGAAAAAAGAAACTGTAGATTTGAGGAATTGATATTATATTTTTATAGGTTTTGTCTGTATTAGGATATTGATTACCAGTCTACAAAGGTCTATACTTTTATTTTTTAAATGTTTAACTACAATGCAAAAAACATGTTGCTACCAATTATGTAAATCAACTAAAACAGATTTATGAACTTATATATATCATACATTTTAACATGATTATTTTCTTTTCTAATAAAAATTTAAATAATTTAATATTTTCTTAAAATAAACGAATAATGAAATATGACATATTTTCCTTTGTTTATTTAATCTCTTATACATTTGATTCTTCCACTTACAGATTTGTGTGACTATCGAATCATAATTGCTGCTTTATAATCCTTCAATTCACTGAGCCTGGATTCATTGTCTTTTTGCAAGCCATCTTTGAGAATCCCCAAAGCATGATTCAATGATTTAGTTCACTTGCTAATGGTATTACCCACAACATAGGCTTCTCAGAAATGGAATCCACATCCAGTGGCTACTTTCAGGTGACAATAAGCTTTATATTGAAACATTTATTTTTAAAGTATATTGTTATGTTGTACGAGTCAAGTAAACTCAATACAAGTATATTGTTTAGTTTGAATATGTCTCCTTAACAGTCCTGCTTGACTTGGTATAAATGAGAGATACAAAAATCTGTTTTCTGATCTAAGCATATCTAATCGAGATGTTATCAATAGAAAATTATAAAAGTAGAGCACAATAAATCAATAGTGGCAATTATTAAATGAATGTCTTTGTTTTTCAGTTGTCAATCTTGCTCATTCTCTTAGTGCCAACGTTCGATATTTTCGGTATCAACTTACGAGTATTTGCATGATTTTCGTGTAGCATCTTTATGTCACAGACAACATTTGAGGGATTTATTAATTTTGTCGTCTGAAACTTAATTTGCTCATATTAAAAATGTTCAAGGCTGCATGTACTCTGCTGACTACCGTCTGACATTTACAATTCACACATTATTCAGTCACTACGCCTTATGTGTTTCTTTCCTCCAGAATCCTGTGACAATGATTCCTGAAACTCTCCCTTCACTAAGTGGATTTGGAAATGAACAAACAGACGCTTCTAGCTTGCTCGCTTACAAAAAGTTTGTGCCAAATGTTTCTTCCGTCGATATTTATTTTACTTTAAGGATTGTGATCAAATATCTTTTTCAGAAATTTAATTACAGTGATAGTAAAAATAGCTTTATGGTATTATTTCTCATATATTTTATTTGTTATTACTTTACTTTTTTGCTTAATAAAATATTTTGTAACTATTCTATTTTAAAGTATATATTTTAGCTTTACTAAATGAATGTACTACTTTCTATATAATCAGTAGTATAGTTTTCTGACACCAAATTTAGTTTTTATCTTTTCAGTGCAAAGGCTATAATTATTTCATTGTTCAAAACGAACAAAATGTTCTGACCAAATAGGTCCTTATAAAATCTAATAATATTAACAATTCAAGGTGTATGCAAATGTGAAATTTGAGGATTATATCTCCAATTCTCTCATTATAGATCCCCACCTCTCCCTTTAAATGACGGAATCCACCTACCCCAAGCGTCATTACCGCCATCACAAGCCTTCTTTGGCCTTCCCTCCATCGCTGCAACAGCCCTTTTGACCGTTGCTGAAGAGCCACCGACACTAGCAACAAAGAGTGAAGCCACTAACGCTGCTATGACAACCGCTACGATGACTCCGTCTGAGTCACTGCCAAGCAGCGGCGGTAGACTAGCTCGGTTGGCCTGCCAGTTCTGCAGTAAAGTGTGTTCCAACTCGAGTAATCTGAAGACACATGAGCGAATACACATTGGACTACGTCCCTTCAAGTGCAAGTTCTGTGCCAAGGAGTGCTCTACGTCCTCCAATCTTCAGGTGACAAGTCCTGCCTTCTATTCCCCTATCAATCTATTATGACACCATTTACTCATATTAGCTGTGTGTCTCTCCGCTCCAGGCCCACGAACGCGTGCACACAGGAGAAAAGCCGTTCCAGTGCTCCGAGTGTGACCACACCTTCGCCTCCTGGTCCAACATGCAGTCCCACCAGCGGGCCCTGCACTCGGGACTACGGCTCTTTCAATGCTCCCTGTGCGCTAAAGAGTTCACGACTTCCTCCAACCTGGCCACTCACGCGAGAATCCACACGGGGGAACGGCCCTATCCCTGCTCCCTCTGTCCCAAGCGCTTCGCTACATCCTCTAATCTACGCTCGCATCAGAGGATTCACCTTCTGGCATCGGTGAGTCTTACTCGCATCGTGGTCACCAACTTCTCTACTCAAGTTAGAACATCTAGTAGAGAGGCAAATTCACGTGTATTCGTTCAAAGCTCGTCGCATATATAATCCAACGTCTCGCTACTAAACTCACTGCTTTGAAAGCCAATAAGTTTGATAGTACAAAGCGGTCTCACCTGTAAAATGCTAAGCGATAGTTTATCTTACTGACATAATATGATTATGATTGCAAACTTTAGTTTTCTGATACTTGTGATGCCTTTCTCCGTTGACATGCCTGTCTATCATTAGACTGTAAAAAGCTACGCCATTTATTGTTCTTTTATAAAAGCGCTCGCTAAATATTGTTTTTCCCTTACAGATGATTCTGCAGGCAAGTATGAAATAGGTCATTAATGACAGTATATGTAAAATTCAAATGTTGGTATTTTAAGTGGGCAAACATTTCATTAGTGTGCTCTGCAAATATAACTTTAGGGAATTCAAATTCGTTTAATTTCATTAAAATTGAATAAGTAATTAAAAGTATATAGGTAGATTTACAATACCGGCTGCTTTTTGACGACTGTCTTTTTTAGGCAACCGGTGATGACTGGCTGTGTTATTCTAACTGGCCTTTGGTTTCTGTAGGCGGGAAGGAATCCCTATCATCAGAAACTCGTTTTGGATAATCTTACTCGCCCCAACTCCCTATCGGAGGACGCCCCTCTCTTTTAATAATACTTTGAGAAGTAATATGTGGGGTTTTTTTATAATTGTGCCACGCGAAATGCACAAAATAAACTTTTCTTTTTACCAAAATAAGGTACGCACATTTATTTCACGTACGTAGTTTACTTACAAAGCTACGGAGAAGTTTTATATCATATCAACCAGGCATCACAATGTCCTAAATTTTCTGAGGAATTAGAATTCACTATCTAAAATGCAAAATAAATGAGAACGGTTATTAGCAAAAATGACAATATTAAAATGAAGGTAAACAGTCAATGTCTTGTGAAGATTATCAACAGTTTTTCTATCCAGGGACCAGTCAATATTTGTTGATTTACTGAAGCTACGAACAAAAGATGACGCTGTTTTGAAGAAAATGGCTTCAGATAAACAAAAAGAAGATACACATCTTAGCCACGATATTCAGAAGGAAATGTGTAATCTGATGGCAAACGAGGCTCTCTGTGATCTTGTTAATTATATTCAGCCTCACTTCTTTTCAATAATTGCGCATATTGAGTATACCGACACCTCCAGCAAGGAGCAAAGTTTATATATATATGCATCAGATGGGTTCACAATCAGCTTTAAATCAATTTGAGCTTTTTATATCTAGAATGCGGTTGTATAGATATAGATTGGTTTATTTCTAGGTTATTTGTATAGCCCTAAAACGGTATATATTTGTACTTCTAGTTTACTTAATATGCTTTATTATAATATAATGTGCATAGACAGTCAAACTTATATAATATACCTATCAAGGTCATGCAAAGTTAATTCTGTTATATAGGTTAACTTTGTTTTCAACTTTGTATATATCTACTCTATGTATTTAATATAGGTAATGTAATCATGTCAAAAGTTTATAAAACCGCAGTCAATATCAACTCACTTAAACAGAAAAGAAGGAAAATAATAGGAAATAATAAGTTGTTAAGTTATGCCTGTGGTTGTTATATGTTAAGCAAAGCCGAAGTCCAGGACACAAAACCG
>JAYRBW010034449.1:0-33001 GCA_036023295.1 Invenusta paracnida | reverse complement strand
TATAAATAACTAATAGTGTCGGCCGCACCCGGAAATTTATATTGATACAAATGGACTTAATCCTTTACTCGGAAGCAAATTTATATATATTCATATAAATTAATTTTACTTTACATAGACAGCGATATGCCTTATAACTATGTAAGTAGTATTTAGTCAATGACAGCGTAAATAGTTTTCTACAACCAGGAGTTAGTAGGCTTGATTTGAACGTTAGACCGCTGGATTTCTAGCCTCGCGTCGTAACCATTTGAGCATCGCTCCTTTGAGGAGTTACGTTATAGGTTACTCACAAGAACTAACAACCGTAGTTTTTCTATGAAGAAACGTTTCTGAAACTATTTGTTTCTGGAAGAAACTTATTTTTTCCTTCTATATTACACATTATGTATGTCTATGTGTATGATATAACAGTTGTATGTTTATTTGTATTAATAAAACATATTATGCAATATTTTGTATCATGCACTCATTGTTATTATCTTTTAGTTTATAATTGTCATCCCAAAGCCAATACTGTACCCTTAAATTGCACTAACACTCTACCATGTCACAAAAAAGCTTGCATTTGTTCTGATAGCTACATTGGGGATGGTGTAACTTTCTGTAATGATTGCAGTGTTTGCGGACCTGGTACAATATGCAACGACAAAGTCGTTGGGTGTCCCTGCAAGGAAGGATTTGATTTACGTGTGAATAGCGTTACATGTGTTCAGAGTAAGTATGTGATATGTGTAATGTAGTAAAGTCCTATTTGTAAAAATAACGTGGGGTTGCAATGCAGGGCAGCGCAACATATTCGACAGAACGATATATTATGTATTGAAAACGTTAATTTTATTTAAGATATCAAATGTCAAAAATGTTGAGTGTCGTTTAGCATTAAAATATTTAACACTATTTTCGAATACGTATTACTTTAAACACGATGTGACACACATTTATTTTATATATGTAGTACATTTAGCTATTATGTATTGTTATTTTAACTAACTTTCAACGTAAGTAGCAATCATCGGCCCAATATGATGTTTCCATAGCTAGCTAGTTTTCATAAAGTGTTAACGAAATCGTTACTTTACAAAATGGAGTATACCTACGCTTGTTTGAACAATTAGCATTATTATACAGCAAAAATCCACAATGTTAATTCATAGAAATGATTGAAACATACCACGCTTCGATCTCAACCAGAGATCCTTATTAAGTAAAATAGAAACTTAATTGCAGATAAACAATAATTATTATTATAGAGAAAATACACGTATAAAATAGATGACCAATGAAATGAGAGCAATGGCATTTGAGTTACATTTCATTAAACAGGATTTATGTTCTTTAATACGAGTTCTAACATCCATACCTGTTTCACCGTAATAAGATGTATTGCAGTCTTTGCAAGGAATACGATAAACGCCCACATCGGAAGAATTTTTAGTAGAAGAATTAGAAACAACATTATATTTTAAGTTGTTGGAATATTTTAAAATGATATCCAATTTAAAGGAACTGAAAAGACGTCTATTATAGACAGAATTTAAGAGAGTAACATAATAAACACATATTTTATTTATCATTTAAAAAACCGATATCTGTTTTGGTACTATAGAAAAAGGTGCTTTGGCACGAGAAAGGAGCTTTATTGAGGACAAAAATGATATGATTGATTTAATCCTCAAGGTTATTACTGTTGCAAACCCGAAAAGCTCTAAGAGAGAGGCCTTGAGCTACACTAATATTCTAACTCGTAAACTTACCCCTAACGATAACCTTTCCACTAACATTGAATGTGTTTTAGCTTTAATTAAATTAGCAACTAAATTTAGTTATTTTTCATTTAATATTTGCTTTTATAAACAAATTGCCAGTCTCACCTTATAGGTAACCCCTTGTCGCCTGTTCTAGCCAATATTGTTCTGGAACCCGTTGAAAGCGAACTTATTCCGGCTTTCTCTGGAGTTTTCACTTCATTTTGGGTCATATACGTTGGAGACGTTCTCGCTTTAGTTCCCTCTGCCTTTTGTGTTAATTGTTTTCATAACTTTTCTAATTCTCTATCCTCCTTTAAATTTCACCCATAAGTGGGAAAATAACAACTCTATTCCGTTTCGAGATGTTCTTATTTTTGCTCTAGTACAAATGAAATTTCAAAGTCTACCGCAAATCCACGCATTAGAATTCTTTCTTACCTTTTTTTATTTTCATTCTCTTAACATTAAAATTAGTGTAGCTCGAGGCATTCATCTTAGTTTTTGGTGTTTGCAACAGTAACAACCTTAATGATTATTCTTAATCATGGCTTCTTTATGTCTGTTTCGCTCTTCGTCTTACTTAAGATTTCTGTAGTGTCTTTAAACCGAGCGGTTCTTTTGTACTCTGTGCCCTATTTTCTTCTTTTTCAACAATATCAACCCCTTGTTTTGTCTCAGTTACTCTTTGGCACTGTGCCATTGCTTGTATGGTCTTTATGTCATCTTATTGGTCATCTGCTTTAGACGTGTATATATTCTCTATATATTAATGTCACATGTTTCTCTGTAATTACTTTCTATTTTACTTAATAATGATCTTTGGTTGAGATCGAAACGTCGTAGTTTTCAATAAAATGTATTAATTAACATTGTGCGATTTTTCTTTAGTTATTTTACGACGAATTGGATGTTATTATTTTTGATCCTTTTCATACACTCGGTTTTTTCATAATATTTATTATCAATGTATTATGCAATTAATGAAATGATTTGTTATGTATATTAAATTGGTTTTAAATAATAATTTTAAAGGTAGATATTTACTAGGGGGTAAATATGATAATTAATATGCTAACTAGAATTCCTATTTATATTAAATTAGTTGTATAAATTAACCAATTTAAACAAAAGTTAAAGACACTACTGTTTTTTCTATGACTTTCCTTTTTTTATAGTAATTGAATACATTTGGTGTAGACATAAAAATATCTCGTTTATCTGCAAATTGTAAGTTTTACCGTCTTATTTAAAATACATCGCTTGTAATTTCATTGCAAAGCTAACATATTTTTAAACATCATAATTGCATACATAAATTGACACGAATTCAATGTGAAGCATATCTTACATAAGATCTTCAATATACCCTAAAGTCGTTGAATAGTCTATGGTATAGAATATGTTTATAATAATATTAATATTATTTATATTGAGAAATGTATGCATTATGTTTTAGCGTGTAAAAACTTGTGTCCTGAAAATGCCACTTGTGAAAATCCATGTCACGAAGATGCTACATGTAAAAACCATAAATGTGTATGCAATCATCCATTAGTTGGCGATGGAGTGGAAATTTGTTTCAATTGTAAAGAATGTGATACGATCTCTGAAATTTGTATTCCGCGACTTGGACTATGTAGTTGTAAAAGAGGATTTATTTGGAGTAGTGAAACCATGACATGTTCTAAACGTGAGTTCAGTTTATTTATTTCGACATTACGACATTTCGAATTTATTGAAATATTAATAATAAACTGCGTTTTATAAATTGCACTTATGTATGCCATTTAACGAACGTTTAACAATCTCCTATTTCAGACACATAGTTAGTTTATAGAAAGCAAAATATTCAGTTATTAAATAAACAACAGTTACATATTTACTTCAGTACACATAATAAAAAACATAAACAACTTGCCGAAATTTTATTGTCGAATTGTTTACATTTGCATTTGTGCCATTTATAGAGTTAGTTTTTTTTTTTTTAAATGTAACATAATTATATACATAATCAAGTTTTTTCCAATATGTACTAGATAGTATAACTAATACTTATAATTAAATAACTGATGTATCAATTACAATTATTGCATAAATGACAAGTTCAATATGTATTAGAGATGCTAATATTAATTTGCAAAATGAGCCATGCCAAATAATCTAACATTTAACATACACAAACGTTACCTGTGGCAATATGATTATTTTCTAAATATTATGCTTTTTCATTTCATATAACTTAATTAAGCTATATTTAGTTTATATTAATCATGAACGTACATATGCTTTATGCGATTATGTTTTGTAACACACATTATTATTTTAATTGTGAATTATAATTTTAACGTAAAATGTTATGTATGCAAACAAGCATAATACGTATACTAATTTCGCATACGTTATTACGGAGTTTCATAATTATATTTGTTTATGCTTGATGAGCTTACGATATTGCCACTATACATTATCAACAATTGTTACTGATTGTTATATATAGGTATATTTCATAATATAACGTAAGTGAATAATATATTTTATTGTAAACTGTTTTTAGATACTATTGATTATATCGAGTACAGCTGTTTAGTTATTTATCTATTCATAACTAACAGTGTTTATTGACATAAACTATATTTGTTATAACTCTTTCATATAAAGTGAGCACATAAATTTGAATGCTAAACGTAACACTTGGATACTTTCCAGTTTGTTTACCATCGTGTAAAGGGAACGCAAGTTGTATTAATGACACGTGCATATGTGAGGACACATATAAGGGGTTGCCTGAAGATGGGTGTTTTGATTGCAGTGTGTGTTCATATCACGCGTATTGTGATTACAGGGAATGTCATTGTCCAAATGGATTCAAAGGAGATCCCTGGAAAGAATGTATAGGTGAGATAATATATAAAACATTATTAACTTTTTCAAACTGTTTTAACAATCCTATTTCATTTTTCAGATGTTAACGTTAAACCTCAAAGTTTCAAGATGCGTACGTCCAAGCATTTGATATACTTAACATTTGAAAAGATGTATTTAACTTCACATATATAGAAGTTGCATAGCAAAGAAAAAGGATTTCAATTTCTACACATTGCTATTTTTACTTATACATAATATAAACAAAATAAAAGCATCAATGTGCATCAATGTTGCATGTGTTCATCATTTAAGCATATAACGATACAAAAAAAAAAAATTGAGAAACATATACTTGGTCAAAATAATTGAGTCAGTTTATCATTTAAGTACCTATTAAAATATTCCTCTGATGATGTCATTTATTTTTAAAACATTTGTTTCATGTACATTTTATTTGATAAAATGATTTTAATAATAACTTAGTTCACTTTGAAATTGGTATACATATTATATAACACAACTTGTTTTAATAATTCCGTTCACTTTCTTAAAAAAATAAATCAATTATCTTAGTTTTAATTAAAATTGTAATTATGCTTGAATATATCTATATTTCTGTTGAAGGTTTTTAAAAAAAACCTACCTTTTATATATGTATATTTTATGTATTTCTGAAAAGTAATTTTCAAGTGTCTATAAAAATCAGCTTCTCTCAAGTGTCTCCTATAATCAGGTCCTGTAAAGTTTCTAAAATAATTCGCATTTCTCAGGTGTCTATTAAAATCAGCTCCTGTCAAGTGTCTATTTTATAATCAGCTCCTGTCAAGTGTCTCCTATAATCAGGTCCTCTGAAGTTTCTAATAAAATCTGCATTTCTCAAGTGTCTCTTTTAATCAAGACCTCCGAAGTTTTTTTATAATCAGCATTTATTAAATGTCTCTTTTAATCAGCATTTCTCAAGTGTCCCCTACAATCAGCATTTCTAAAGGGTCTCTTCTAATTAGCTCTTCTCAAGAGTCTCTTCTAATCAGTACCTCTCAAGAGTCTCTTCTAATCAGCTCCTCTCAAGAGTCTCTTCTAATCAGCACCTCTCAAGAGTCTCTTCTAATCAGCTACTCTCAAGAGTCTCTTCTAATCAGCTCCTCTCAAGAGTCTCTTCTAATCAGCTCCTCTCAAGTATCCTTCTAATCAGCTCCTCTCAAGTATCCTTCTAATCAGCTCCTCTCAAGTATCATTCTAATCAGCTCCTCTCAAGAGTCTCTTTTAATCAGCTCTTCTCAAGAGTTTCTTCTAATCAGCTCCTCTCAAGTATCTCTTCTAAACAGCTCCTCTCAAGTATCCTTCTAATCAGATCTTCTCAAGAGTCTTTTCTAATCAGCTCGTCTCATGTGTCTCTTCCAATCAGTTCTTCTCATGTATCTCTTTCAATCAGCTTCACTGAAGTGTCTCTTCCAATCACTATTTCTCAAGTGTTGCTTCTAATAGGCTCCTCTAAAGTTTCTATCATAATCATCAAAATTTTGCAAGGGACTCTTCTATTAGCTCCTCTGAAGTTTCTATTATATTAAACATTTGTCTTGTGCCTCCTCTAATCAGATCCAGTCAAGTGTCTATTATAAACTGCTCCTGTCAAGTGTCTCCTCTAACCAGAATCTTTCATCTGTCTCATCTAATCATCATATATCAAGTGTGTCATATAATCAGCTCCTGTCAAGTTTTTCAATATTAAGCTGTCAAATGTCAATTAAAATCAGCTCATCTCAATGAAGTGTCTATTATAATCAGCTCTTCTTAAGTGTTAATTATAATCAGCTCCTGTCAAGTGTCTATTATAATCAGCTCCTGTCAAGTGTCTCTTATAATCAGCTCCTGTAAAGTGTCTCTTATAATCAGCTCCTGACAAGTGTCTATTATAATAATTATTAGCTCCTGTATAATACTGTATCATCTAATAAACACCTGTCAATAGTAATAGTTTGTCTGCCTTTGGTAATTTTAAAAATGCGTTCTGCTTCTGAAAATCAAAAGCGAAACTGAAAATAAAAACGTAACCGCAGAAAATTTGAAATTTGCCCAAAAAAAAATTATGTTAAATATCGATGAATTCAAAGCCCAAAGCCAAAACATTTGAGATTAAATTTTATTTTTGTTTAAATAATTTTTTTTTACTTAAAAATAATTTGGTGGAAAATTTAAAATTTGCTCAAAATGTTCGTCTTACATGTGTCTGATCTAATCAAGTGTCTATTATGTTAAGGTTTTCTCAAGTGTCTCTTCTAATCAGCTCTATTCGTGTCTAATAAGTGTCTCTCTAATCAGCTCTTTTAGTGTCTAATATGTGTCTATCTAATCAGCTCTTTTAGTGTCTAATATATGTCTCTTCTAATCAGCTATTTTGGTGTCTAATATGTGTCTTTTCTAATCAGATATTTTAGTGTCTAATGTGTGTCTCTTCTAATCAGCTCTTTTAGTGTCTAATATGTGTCTATTCTAATCAACATATGTCAAGTGTCTATTCTAATCAACATATGTCAAGTGTCTCTTCTAAACAGATCCTAGAAAGTGTCTATTATAATCAGCTTTTGTAAAGTATCTTTTCTAATTAGCTACTCTCAAATGTATATTCTATTCAGCTCCTCTCAAGTTTCTCCTAATGTTAGGTTAACCTAATAAACAAAATAATACAATGATTTATATTTAAATAACATGAGTTGAATTATATGAATAACGTTACGTATTGTTTAATTACTCATGTTTCAGATTACATTTACAGTGGTATTGTCCTTACAGTTCTACTGTGTATCGCAACATTACTTGTAATAACAATGTGTACTACACCGTAAGTAGGTTAACAACTACTTATGTTAAACAGTAAAATTGAATATATCTTTTGAAAACGTGTATTCATTGTATAAAATGTAATATATTTAAACAATTAAAACAAGCTTTCTTATAAAATAGATAAAAGCGACTTAAATAAATAAGTAAGGTTAGGTACATATATTTGTATAATATTTATTATAATGTATGTTTTTGAGTTATAATGAAATTTAAATAATGGCATTTTATATGTTATGGAATATCAAAATGAAATAGTTAACATTTTGTAAATAACAATATTCATGTAATTTATAACAAGTATTTCGAATTTACATCAAGTATGTAAGGTCTAACTGTATGTAAGGTCCAACACTCAATATGTAAATAATAGGAATCACAAAACTTCGGAAATTCAATGTATTCAAAATTTGAACAGCGACAAACTAAAAGGTTCTTTATAATTATTCATAGCACATATCTATGTCTACCTATATGATTATGCTACTATTTTAGAGATAAGTTAAATTTGGACTTTTCAAAGACATTATCACAGATGACCATGTATTTGAACACGTTAACTGGAAAAAAAACTGAAACTGATGAAATAAACTTGACAACTACAACATAATAAATAGTATAACCATCTGACCACATGCCTTTGTCATTTTCTATATTGTATACTTTGTATTGATGATGTAAGACTGGTATAACAAAGTCATTTATATTAGTGTACCTTATATATTGAGGCATTATTTATTAAATGTTGTCTACATTAATAGATTACATGATTATTTATATCCATACGTTTAAATGATTACACGGATGTACATATAGTAATATAATTATAGATGCTTAGAATAAATGTGTACAACATTATAATTACTTCATATATAGTAGAAATGATTATACGCAGTGTTATGTGTATTATGTATATTACGTGTTATAACAACAACGTTTAATAAAACCATTATTAAAATGCTAATTCTAGAATAAATAGTATGCATATATACATTAATATATATATATATATATTTTTTTTTTTTATTGTATAGTGTATTAAGTCATATTTAGAGATGGGTTTATTAAATATAAACAGTAATATAGTTATAAATTTTAAATTAGATTTAAATTAGTACATTATTTTTATAAATTTAGTAAAGCATACGAATAAATACAAAAAATGTTAAAATATGTAAGTTGTATTAATTGTTTCGAATATGAATTTTCCATTGTACTTTGGAAAGAACTTATCTTTAAATATCTCTTATACATATTTCCGAATGTTATATTTGTGCTTTAATAGCTATTCAGTTATGAACATATAATATCTCATTCAGAATATTAACATTTATTCCCAATAAGTGTAAATATTTTATTAAGAAGCAATAGATAGTCTGTTTAATTAATGTTTAAAACATATAATTTGGTAAATGATGTATGTCATTATACGATTCTAAACTAAATATTCATGGGGTAATACATTACATTTTCTTCCTAAATTAGTTGGTACTATTATCTAACGACCTTATCGAACATATGGTTTACGTTTTACTTTATTTATGTTGAATGAAGAGTTTTAAATTTCTCTAAATTATAGAAAAACTTAGGCATTATTTTTTAAATTTCCAATACAAATTTAGTTGTTATATTATTGATCCAACTGAATGTTTTTATATATTACATGCTTTAGGTATTAAATGTTTAATCAATAACTATAACTTAATGAATTCCTTGAATTTGACATACATAAATTAAACGTTTCAATCGTAAGATATTGAATACTTTGCAATCATTATCGATTTATATGATTTAATAAAAAAATATACACACTTTTTTTACACATGTGTGCATATCACGAACCCTAATGTTGCTGGTAGAAGAAGCGTATGTAGTGAAGAGGTTATAAATAGTTTAAGTGTCTCGGTAAAATAGATGTTCATGAACTATGCTGCCTACCTGAAATCTAACTGGAATAACCTGGAATAACTGCCTAGGAATTTAATGTTATTTTTTGTTTTCAAACTACAAATATAATATACTGACATTGTTAAATTGTTAAATTCATGACCAAACAAAAACAAGTTTTTTACACTTAATTTGTAATCCACAAATTCGATAAAAAGCTATATTTTTTGTCCTAAGTTAATAACGTTTCATGAAAGTGCTCATAGACATAGACGATTATATTTAGCCGATATTGAGCCAATATAAATTCGCTGTATTGAAAGCCAATTAGCTAATTATTTTTATTTGTAGAATATAACTTGAAGATATAACATTAGCACTTTTTTTTCTCATTACTAATTAAATCTATATATTTTTCGATATACCTGCATTTCCATATCAATTTTGCATTTATAAATATTTGGTAACATATTTAATATTATAAATATGTATTAAAATTGAGTTCTAAGCTGTTACTTTCAAATAATAACACTTGCAGTTTGAAGTATCAATTGGGCTCCAACGAGTTGATATAAAAGTCACATATATATCTCATTCAAATTATATTCAAATAACATATCATGTTATAAAGTGAGCAACTATAAATAAATAAATATAAATACAATTATAAATATTTTAACTTCTTTGTTACTAATTCTTTACTTAACAAAGTCCGTGTCCGTACCTACTTGAAGTTAAACTACAAAACACGATATTAAAAAAACATTCGTTGCATGAATTCTAGCATTTATTTTAAGCTGTAATTTGATTTAAATTGATTTGATAGTTTCATACATGATTGACTTGATTTCATACAATCTAGTGGATTCCTCATTTAAATGTGATAAACTAAGTAAGCGTTTATTTCACGTTAAGTCGTTTAATAAATCAAAATATTATGCAATTAACAAATCGATAACGGCCAAAAGTAATAATTACTTATTTATGTAAATTAAAATAAGTTGTAAGAAAAACTTATTTTTGAAGAACGATTGTTGGAAATGGTGTTTTCAAATATCTTATGGGCAAATGAATTTTCATCTTTAGATAGGGATTTACATGCCACTGAACTTGAGTTTTGAGGCTTGTATAAATATCTTGGCATGTCTGCTTCGTCTTTCTCACAAAATACAACATAATTGATTCTAGTATTTGAGATATGCCTAGTCTTTTTTGAATCAATTTCATTTGGAAATTCAGCATATACAACTCGTGTTTTTACAGTAATTGTAGTAGTTAGAGGTTTAAACGTAGAAGAAATTGTGTTTATACCCATAGGGATGATTTATACTCGTACAAGCACTTTGATATATAATGTCCTATGGGCGTTTAATTAAAACGAAAACAAACATCAAAACGGTTGGATCCGGGTCGATGTTGTATATATTTGTAATACAGTTTTATAATACATCGCTCTGGATTAGTCTCATTTTCTTAAATAAATGTTGCATTATCCTCCATTCTGCTTTTCTTTAACCCACATTTTTTGTTTTTCAAAATCCGTTCGACATACTTTATACAGCGTTGGCCATTTTGATTCGTTTCGAATGTTAAATGCGAATTTTGTTCAACTCTAAATCGCGAAGCTCAGCGCATGCTCTCAAGTGAAGACTCAAATGGTACACGAATGTATCCATTAACTGTCGTGGATTTGGCATACCAAATGCACCCAAAGTCCATAGAGAATTTTTTTTATCAAATTAAATCGCATTCGCCTTTCTCTTTATCCAAACATTACCTTCTTTTGATGACAACTTCATTTCAGCATTTTGTGCTTTTCGTCTAGTGTTCCGGAAAAGTTTGTGTCACAAAAAAGACAAGTTATTTTTCAGCCCGTAATTTAAATAATGTTTCACGCTTGCTACGAGTTCTTTCAATGTTCTTGGTGGGTATTTTGATCCATAGGTCTTGTAAACATCACACATATATTGCTTAGTATTATTTAACTCATCATTTGTCATCTCTTCGAGATCCTTTAAAACCTTATACGGGCCACTCAACATGACTTTCCATTCGTTGTTCCACAACTTAAACAGTCGTACAGCCCACTTGGTTTTTACTTAAGTATTATTTTTGAATCCTGCTATCTTTCTTCCTTTGTAATTCTTCTACGAAGTAGCAAACAATTTTGACGTTGATGGTTGTTGAAATAATCATCATCCAAGAGATATTGTAAAAAACTGTTGATTATAATATTAATTTGAAGAACTGATATTATCAAATTGTCATGAAAATGTAATGATTAAATTTAAAATAAACCATAGATATATCAAAATAAACAATCGATTTCACTTGTAAACAACGTAATACACTCTACCTTCGGCGTCGTGAATTAAATTATTTATGCGTATAATCTCACTATTTATAATAATATATGCATGGTTTATCATATACTTTTATTATTTATATAATATATGCTCCATGAATATAATATGTTTTCATCTCCTATGATTACATTATAATATTTGTGTAATATTTAATGTTTACGTAATCTTTGGTGTATCACACTTGTATGATCAGCTTTTATGTTATCTGTTTGACTTATAAAATAAAAATAAACACTTTAAAACTATTGAAAGTGTGATATCTTTCGCAAGTTGCTCATTTTAAACATTATTACGTCATGAATATACCAAGAAAATGGCAAATGTATGAGTGGATACCAGAAAATAAAACATGTATTTAAAACCTAAGAAGGCATTTAATAAAATGGGATTTCAAAATCTGAACTATAATTTATATTTATTGAGCAACTGTTTTATTACATTTTAACGTATGTATTTTTTGTAGAAAACACCTACAATCCAATTTGTATTATATGATATATAAAAAAACTGATTATTTGCAATGATACTTTTCTGGATCGTTTGATAACTTGATAATATATATTTGTAGAATATATCATCAGCTTTTACTATCATTTGTGTTTCTTATTTTGCACTATATCATACAAATCAAACCAAAGTGACAATTGTTTCATATGCTAGTTTACTTTAACATCAAGGTAACATCAAAACATCAATTTTTATGAAAATTACATATCTACATGCCTTCACTCTACACTTAGAATGTCTTTTTTCATACAACCATTTACATATATCTTTGTCTCTTTTGTTTTAAACATATACAATTATACTATGGACCACCATAGAGTAATTACACATAGAGTTTTGACTCTTACTGATTTCATGTGTATTACGTTGTTCAGTTTTTGTCAATATAAAATCGTTTTATTTTAATGAATTTGATGGAAATGGGTAGACTAGAAGTAGTGCTAAATAGTTATATTAAATTCATTTTAAGAGCAAAATATACTTATTCTTTCAATTCTAACATACGTTAGGTGTCTGTAATATATAATGTATTGCCTGGTATCTAAAACTGTTTTACCGCATAAACGATTTAATTGCTTTGAATTTTAGAAAAATTATTTGGCAAAAGCTTGTGGGTAAAACTGCATACAAAATCAATAAGAGTAGAAAATCTATGTATAATTACTCTATGCTAAAGACATTAATCAATATATGATATGTTTTATTTTATAGATATTTGTTCAAGTTTATATATATCAACTTTTTGTTTATATATCATACAAATATTATTACTGCCGCATGGTCTAGTAAGTAGTCTTTGAATTTATACAGCAAACGTCGTCTTATATTTTATTTACATTTTAATGAAAGCATATGGAACTGATATAATTGCCAAATAGAATAGTATGTGAAAATTTCATACACTAGTAACAACTTTTATAACAGCATATCACTAAAATGCATCTTTCTTTTTTAAATATTTAACTGGATATTAACACGCAAAATGAAACAATCTATTTTAACTATCATGTCAGTCTTCATAATATGGAACTCGGTAATACATTTCCATGTAATATGTGAGTACACTTCCATATGTATTGTTTCTTTAATAAATATGCTATATACTTTTAATTTTATAACGCATTGTATATTGTATTCAAATGTGCGTATTTCAAACATTGAAGTTATGTGTCTGACTACACATCTTGCAATATTTAGGTTTGTATTATTTAATTTCAGACATTATGTGTCACGATGACAAAGTATTAGGTATGTTTATATTGTATATTATTACGTATGTGTTGCTTACATTATTACTCATTCAAAATTAATGTTGATTGATAATGCCGATAAATATGTGCAATGCACTCTTTATCCCAAATCTTCTACTTTGTATCAGCCTAAAAATCAGTAATTACTTAGTGTGATTGTATACGTGGATAACAGGATACAATACATTATCAATATCATGTTGGCCATAGTTGTATCATGGTTGTATTTATTATTTTGTTACAATTAATTCAATGTAATGCAATTCATTTATCATTCATTGTTTATCTTTCCAACAAACAATCTAAAGTAATAAACCTATAAAAAACTATGCATAGAGTATACCTATATTTAGTTATGTTTCAATACAAAAAAATAAAATAAAATAAAATAACAAAAATAAAATTATTGACTTTTATGTAATGGTGCAAAATATGTTAGGTGCATTTTTAAATGATTTTAAATAATAATAAATCGGCAAGTTAGTTAAAATGTAATGTATTTGAACTTCACTCTATGTGGAAATACTCAACTATGTCGTTTTTTTTATTCAGTTGAAGAATATTATGAAGCTGAACAAATTACGAGTAAGTAAATTTGTATTTCAACGTCAATATCACCATGCTGCTTGCATTATGCTTTTGAAAATTTTAGTGAAAACATGTCGTGTATAATGTTGTGTGATTATGTGTTGGAATCTTTAACTTAATTAATGTTTATTTATATATAATGCATTGATGACTACCTATATGTTATTATATGTTTTGTTAAAGCATATATATATATAATTGTGTGAAATATTGATGTACTTATGCATAATAATCATAGCATTATACGTATTAAAATCATACATTGGATTATTATTAGTCTGACTGTTAAAAGAAATAATACTATAATACCATGTAGTATTAATTGATGTAATTTGACATTGTTTTCGAAATCAAGACAATTTAATTATGAGACAAAATATCCAATATATATCTATGCTACAGGTATATAACTACATAATATATGTGTATACATAACAATAATAACTTTTGAATGATTTCAGTAAAACTGGCTGAATTATTTTTGGTGCGACATCGAACATTATTAGGAGAATCAAATTTCACTCAAAGGGATAGTAACAAAACAGGTAAATATAATATATCAAAAAATAATGCATCCAATACGATATTTAACCTCAAAAGGAAAACACACACTGAGGTTCACGTAATCAATAAGTTTCTATGTATGTCTAATGCTATATTTGAAATTAGATATTAATTTGTATATGTTACATCAACAAGACACACACACACAACAACTGTGTGTGAATTAAAACATTATTTTAACCCCCTATAAAGACATCATTATAACATAATCTATTGTTTAAATTATGCAATAAGTTATCCAAATTATTACTATTAAATATAACTATTACAGACGTGTGTTGGTTTTTTAACGGACATTAATATAATATATTAATTTCAAATATATATTTATGTGACAGATATAGAAGTTGAAATGTTGAATTCTTCTGAGCATTTATATTTTCCAATTTCAATTTATTACTAAATTGTTTAAGTAATACACTGATTAGCGGTTAAGATATTACAATTACTTTTTATGTAAAGACAATCAGTTTTAATAACATCATTTGACAAAAACTGTAACCTGTCATGTTAATATAGTCCTACGTTATACAGAATAGTCTACTTTTATACGGTACTAAATAGTATTTGGACTATACTATGTATTTAATGATTTTGTTTTTATTTATGTATTGTTATTCCATTGAAGTACAGATAACGTATAATTGGTGTATTCCTTGACGTGTTACATAATTCATTTACATAAATATAATGTTACGATTGTAATTTAAAATTTTAAAATTATGATTACATATTAAAATCATGTTCGTTTTAGTCATTTGTTATTAGAAAGATTTATCTTAAACATCTAAGAATATTAAATAAATGGAACATTTGAAAGTTCACTAATTATTAAACGTTGAAAAAACAAACACACATAATACAACATAATATATTGTTGTGTGTATGTGGTTACACATTAATGTTATCCATATATCAAGACTAGAGAATATGTACATAGTCAATAATAATAAACAAATATCTTACAATATTACTTGGAGGATGATTCTTGTTTTCGAATTAAATGTATGCCTAATCTACATTTCGTTGCTCTTTTTTCAAATTAACGTATGTTGATTTAGCCCTTATATGAAGAGCATTAAAAAATTAAGACACAAAATTATTCATAAAAATGAAAAGAATGAAGGTGTAAATCTATTATTTCAAGAATTATTAAAGATTATTTGAATGCATCAATTCCCATAATAAATTAAGAAAAAATACTTATATACTGCTACTATTTATATTGATTTTTATGTTACGTTAGTTCGGCAAATTACATTAAATGTATTTAGATTTGTTATTAACGTATACGTCTACTTATGTTAGTTTGACAGAATGTTTTAAAATTATATAATTTTTTTGCGGTAGTTAGACTTAAGATTATCCCCCGATATATACCCATTAATAAATAATGAACTATTACTATAATAAGTCACACATTATTATTAACAAAATATGTAACGTTTAAATGGAAAATATAGTCATAAAAATCGTAGTTTTTAAATACAATCTATATACTAAACAATATACATCAAAGACATTAAGTTTTAATTGTTGTAAATATAGTAGTAAGAATATAAATTTACGTATATTTTATTAATATTTTAAACAAATTTTTAAACAGCGTTTAGTCAGAATCTGAATCATTGCTCTAGACACGTCTGATGGAATCAATGATCTGTAAAATAAATGATAAACCTAGGGAGAACATTGGAATTGCACAGCTTCAACAAATCATGCAGTGGCATTTGTATGAAACGTTTATTACGGAGACGAGGAATATTCAGTTGAGCAAAGTAAATTTTAGTGTGTGTTCGGTACATTTATTGCATTGAGTGATCTGAATTTATCCTTGAAATGATATTTAAACTTGATTGAATCTACGTTATTTTGACATTGCAAAGAAGTACTTCCGAAATACAGAAATGTTATCCACCAAGATTTTGGATCATCTTTGCTCCGAAAGTTTTCCAATCGATCACGTCATCCACGGAAATTTCAGTTACTTTGAAAGCCGGATAAATCGATTTTAACGGGAGTATAAAGTTGTAGTTTCAAGCATACATACATGCTCTATTCGTCAATCATATTTATTCTGCGAGTGGTCGCTAACAAAATGTATGTGATCAATGTGATGTGGATTTTTGAAAGTTTTCACTTAACAAATTGAAACATACTTGACAGCTGAATATTACAGTTTAAGTCATACATATATGCTGCATTACTGAATAACGTTACCTTCTTTACTCCAAGTTTATTCACCACCATTAGCCAAAATACATGAGGCTACCTCGGCGCTACCGCTTTTAGCAGCTCCTTAATGCAATACGTTGCAAACTACTTCATTTGTAGTTAATTGTTTTATTGTAAAATTGTACGCAGTCAACTCCTTTGATTAATAGAATACCGAAGTAAAGGCTTTGGGCATGAGCATGGTCTTCTCTAAATCCAAATATGGCTGTCGTCATCTTGCCATTTGAATCAATGGCCTCCTTCTTTGCGTTTTCTTTTAATTTCCTGGATCCATCTTTATCATCAATACGTTTTTGATATTTGAGTGACAATTTTTCTTTCTCCTCTGTATCCCTTTTTTTAAACTTGTACAAAGGTCACACTGATCTTTCTCAGGTAAAACAACTTAGATTTGTAGACCTGAATGTTCTAGAATATATGCTGTAACCGGCCCCTTTCAAACCATTTGCATGACTGTGTTCTAGAAATAGTTGGTACATTTTAGATATGCTCAATGCTTCTTCTAAGTAGACTCTGTTTGAATTGGCTCGGCAGTGGTAACAATCTACATATATGGAAAGATATGATGTGGCTCATAATTCTGTTGCGCACTTCTTCACAGTCACCATCATGACGCTGTGTTATGCTACCACGATGATTTTCAGTTTCCAATAATCCACTGGGTAATCTTTTGTTGAGAGCTGTTCTCATAACCTGCCATGTGATTCCTAGCGTATTTAGAAACATTGTCTGACACACTTATCAACGAATCATCAGAGGACAACTTATAAACTTTTGTTGATTTTTGTCGACCACCACCAGGCAATAGTTCAGGGGCAATTTCTTTATATTCAATAAGCTGTGGAATAAGTGATATCTACACATTGATTATAAGCGTTAAATATTGTATATCCAATTTCTTCAGATATATTTTTGAAACAGTTTGTCCTAAATTTGCACGCCGGTTCTTTTTCTTTTGGTTGCATCTATATGATTTCCTTTGTTTTTGTCTTTCTTGTGTCGTATGACAAATGGGTTAATTTACGTATTTTCTTTTATTTTATTTTTGTGTTCTGAAGTAGAGGACGTCCGCATATTTTGGATTTAGTGCTTTATTCAAAATGTCTGCATCTTGCACTGAATCATTTTGTATTATGGGATTACTTATATTTTGTGGAATAGACGGGATCAAAACATGATTGTGTTCACGATACACTGTATCAATATATGTATAATATAGATAAACAAGACAGGTAGGACATGTCATGTGAACTCCTTTGTCACAACTATTGCATGCAACCTTCGTTGTGCTCGGTACAGTTATTTCCGATATGAACTCGATAATGTGACTTATCGCAAATGACACAGGTGGTAGATTTATTTTCCTACATGATTGTACTGAACAAGGTTCTTCGGGAAAATATGAATGATCTGTGTCTGAGTCGTCTCATTTTTATCCTTAGCGTAAAACAAGTGTAGGGGCACAATATCTAAAGTATGCAGACGGAGGATTGACAGTATAAGCTTGCTCGACGATAGCAGGATTAATAGTAGAAGTTTGCTCGACGATAGCAGTATTTACAGTAGAAGATTGCTCGATGATATAATTAACTGTAGAAGCTTGCTCGACGATAGGAGGATTTATAGAAGAAGTAGGGAGTAGATCAGCAGAACCAGATACATCGGATATGCTAAAAGTATATAAATACATACCTGTTTTATTAGATTTATACACTCGTAAAACAATATATTTAAATATATATAATAGTACCTATTCAATTTCATGCTTAATCACTGCTCAAATTATTTTGTTATATTTTTATTTAAAAAATTAAATTCAATAAACAGGTTTAAGGTGTTTTAATTAATGTGTGTATGTAAGGTAAATATAATAATAATTTTGTAATTATGTGAATCATTTATTGTTGTACATAGAAAATACCTAAGTATACTGCTGTAACTTTCATGTCTAGATGTAACAAAAAAGAGAAAAAAAAACACATTTGCCGCTCATTTTACAAAAGGGCGTAAGTACTTCATACTAATGTTTCAGTAGAGAAAATTAAATGTATTGTTTTAATATATGTACATTATTACTAATGTATTATTGGTTCAACATACTTTATACACTTACGTTTTTTTTAGGCCATATCTCAGTAACCAAATGTGCTAGAGCTGTACAAATAATACAAATTATAAAGCATACACTAGGCATTATATTGGTATTCGTACGTCACTAGCGGCTAATTTACAATACCTTCAGCATTTTTGGAGGCATTGAAATATTGCTAAAACGTGCATTTTATATAATGAATTACATCATTTTTTGTTGTACATTATTATTGTGTACTCAATAGTTAGATAACATTTCAATATATTATTCACAAAAAATTACTCTTAAATTCTGATGTGAAAAGTTGTAACTATCCTATTATTTACTGGATATAAAATATTAAAATATAATGTCAAACAATAACAAATATATAAAAACATATCATATGACACATCATATTATGTTAATTAAACTAACAAAATACATGTTGTGAATAATAACTAAAAATGTATTACTTACTCTTTGATTTTAACAGCAGTTGCTGTATGACGACCTATATTTATCCTGGTTCCATCGTAACTGAGAACTTTTATGTAACTAGCACCCAAGATGTAGTCGAACTTTTGTCCCATTTAACTTGTATCATAATTTCATATTTTGATTTACCTACAATAATGTTTTAAAGCATTTTAAGCATCAGTATTGATTGAATGAAATAAAATAACACCGTTTTTTGCATTATCTTTAAAACCAGTATTGCTATATTTAATTTGAAGTTGCCAAAAGGGTGTGTTAAATATTTAGATATCACTGTCGGAGCTCCTATTGGTTAGACGTTGTAGGTGTCACAATCACAAGGTAACATTTTGAATCACTAGATCATGCACAACTACAATTCAATCGATCAAAGCATAAACATGTAAGTAGGAATAGAAAAGATAGGTTAGCAACATTGAAGGACGATATTTAGTTTATTTATTTCATATATCAATGTATTATTAGGCTTATCTTTATTTAGGTTACTCAAGGCATACAGTACCAATTACGTACCAGAGATCTTAATTATTACACTAGATGGAGCAGTGTTATTTAAAAACCTTGGATAATTTTGTCTGTCATGCATTTTTATATTTTTAACAATAGTTTTAGTTGATTTTTATTATTTAATTAGAAACATGATGATGAAAAATGCTAATTTTCCTATCTTTTTTGTGTATTTTCAAAAATATTCTGACAAACATTATATACAGACACACATATTTCGATTCTTACCGGTTGTTACAAATTGGAATAAAAAATCCATAGTTTAGTTTATTTTATCATTGTTTCATTTTCAGGAGAGACCATTGACATAAACGGAGTGGTTCCACGTATTTTTATTTTATAAAACAATAATTATTTATATTATTGCACAATATCGTAAATCTGCATTATGTTAATATTTAATTTATTCATATTGGCAAATTACCATATCTTGAGATACGTTAATATTTAAATATAATTTTATTTTGTCAAACTAACGCATCTTGAGACGTGTATTAGACATAATACAAATGGCAAAAATACTAGTGTATGATATTCAATTGCTGAACTAACAATATGATTGGTTTATGATTAGCCAAATAAAATAGATATACATATATGTAGATCAACATTTTGTAAAATAATATACGTTTTGTTTGCAAAACGATAGTTTGACAAAACAATGACAATGTGTGTTGTTTCTTTCTATAGAGGACGTTCCAACAAAAGACACAAGCTTTATGATATTTCCTGACTATCCAGGTAAAATGTAATATTTTATTTCATTAATAATAATATTTGTTATTCATGTATTAATTGTACATTAAATGTGCATATTTATGTTGCATATTAATATAAAGAAGAAGTCAATTTATTTGATACACATGCGTATAATATCTATCTAAAATTCGGAAGCATATTTCAAATACAAAATTATGTTTTAACATGTACGATGAATACATGACATTTTTAAAACATCATACATATGACAATTGAATATAATGTTCGTGATTTCTTATACAGTAAATATACAGTATAAGTATTAATGCTGCTAAATAGAATAGAGTTTAAGTTTGTAATATAGGGAAGTAGTATATCTAGATCACCTCCGTATCTCCATACACTGCCCCTCCCCTCACATGGCCCTGTTATCCCTCTTACCAACTAATCACAATCGAGCAAGTGTCCAACCAATGAGGAAGACGGAGCACAATAATGGAACGCAAACATAATATGAAAAGCTTATCTTGAGTTCTGCCGAGCTACTGAATGGTCGCACTCCTCGCAATATGTCATAAAGTTCTAGTACGATAACGATATTGATATCAATAAGTATTGTGATTTCCTTTTCCCCAATCTTCCTAGTCTAATCACCACAGTTCTGATTTACCCCTATCTCATCTCCAACAAACTATACAGCTGCGATTGATGATTGTTTCTTATCAGTGCAGACCTGACCGATCACGTTTCTATCACTAAATTTTGCTTTATTTTAAGTTAATTGCTCATTTTCTAGCTTCGAAATTTAGTCAAAGTCAGCTGTATAAACATCGACTGACCACCATAACAGCATACCCGCAAGGAAAGATTATTTCGATGAAAAATTTCACCAGTATTGATTATCATCTACTTTTAATGGTACACTAAGATATATACGACTGTACATAACTACTACCCTACATAACCGTTGTATTGAATGTAAGGTTTATCCAGTCTTGTTTCTCGGCATTCTTAAAATACACGCACACATAACTGAAATCCTTCAGTCTGAACAGCTGTTTTCTCCTACTTTGAAGTTGTCAATTAATCCACTTACTTTGACTACATTTATGTTTGAGATTGATAGAGTAGAAACATAAATCTAGTTTAATATACATGAGTAGTTTAATGAAGTCTACTTTCTGTACTACACTATGATACTATTTCCATTCAACCTTCAGCACAGCAAGAAAATAAGTTTAACCTCAACGATATTACATTCCACAATGAGAAGACGAAAACGGGGACATCCATGAGTACTGCATGTGAACCTGCTTCTACATCTGCAATATCAAATTTTCTAAAGATGACCGGAAAGCGCTGTAGAAAACATGTCCACCTCATTGCTATGTCAATTTATATAATCGCCCTTTATATCTCTTTCATCATACGTTAACCACTCTCTTTTCAAGTGAATATCGCGGACTAAATATGTGACTGAGGGAAGACTTTCATTATGTCTTTTTTCACAATGCCTAGAGTTACAATTACTGTCACATTATCTGCGCCGAGATTCTTGAAAATATGACCATATGAGAAGTATCAGTAATTGCCCAGTCGAAGGAGCTATACATAACCAGGGATGACGACTTGCAATGGATTAAGAGATTACTGATGATAATGACAATCCTGAAAGACGCGGTTAAGCTCTGTTTTCGAGACTTGTTACAATTATAAGGTTGACGCTCGACTCCCTGGTAGAGACTATTTTATCCAAGAATATAACATTTAACGGTCAACTCTCGATATCCGGCGTTAAATAGCATAAACACATAACCATACATATTTACTTTCTAAAGCATATGCTTTGGCAGTTGCAGCATTTAGCGAACATTACAGCTATTCGGGAGATGCATAGGATATATTATATTAAAATGATTTATCTACATATTATAGTATACCACCTTTTACTGCTGATATCAGTCGAATAAATGAGAATGCATTTACAGAGTCTATACTTGATAGATTTGGCTACATATATTACTGTCGTAAACACGCAAGAGTTCCCTATCGATAAGTATTGACACAATAACGCATGGCACGATCAAAGTATGCCAGTCATGCAGTGTCTGAGATTGATAAGCAAGCCGAAGAGTTACTTGATGAAACAGTGCTTGCATTTTTGAGACATACCATATGTTTGAATTAACTCTATAGACATGGAACGTAGGCAAGCTCATACACATGTGTACATATTGTGATACCAATACCAAACACGAGAGCGTTCCCTATTTATTCGGAGGAAATAGAATACTAATTGGGCATCATTTGTTCAAGACACACTTGTATATGTTACAATAACAATAAGTACTTAAAAAATACTTCTTGTTTTAAAAAAATAATGGAAGCGGGCGTCTACCTCCTCATTTAATCTAGGTACAGAGTTTGGCAAGATACATGATTATTAGGAAATGTAAAGCATTTCTGATAAACAGTGGCCCTATATTATCCGTGAATATCTTGGACAATATGCCTTTCTATCTAATTTGAGCAACAAAGTAGTGGAGCACGTTGAAGGAGGAAAGCCACAACTATATATTTTATGCAGAGTGGAGTGAAAAATGCCTCTCGATATCTTGTGTGTCTGATTGTATAAGAAGCTATACATATATGTAAGCCAACATATATATAGTTTGTATGTTTCTTATTCAGACTAAGATCGAACATGTTCAGTGAGCAAAAGGAAATCCCTTTAATAATGTCATATTTTAATGAAATGCTTCTATCGAATTTTCAATGACTTCCCCCCAGATGAGTATATTGAAATGAATGTTACTATGCTTCGCCTGCGTTGCAAGGTTATTAAAGCAAACATCACCTCATCGGTAGCTCAAGTAAATAACTGCATGCACTCACTCTTCCGTAATGTAACATCTACAGTATATGTATCATTATAAATCATACCTAAATAACGTCCTTCCATTGTTCAGGGCAAATAAACAGAAACAGCAGTTGACGTATGTTTTAACTGATACTGCAGAAACGATGGAGTTAGATAGACTGAGAAACAGTAGACCGTGTCTGAATAGTATTAATTGGGGGGAATCAATTGCACTATGTGGCTCTTTGTGTTTGGATATATGTGTCAACAGTAAAAATGTATTCTCACTAGATTAATGTGCACATTATATTTGTTTATATTGCAAGCTGAACATTAATGTTTTTATTAGAACTGATAATTAAAAGCCGTCCAAAGTAATTATCGAGGATGCCTTTCTCTATGTCAGAATGACAAAAATTGAACATATCTCATTCACTCTGTATCATATAATCATAATATACAGAACATGGGATATTTTACAGTAACTTGCCAAAAGTAGTTATTCGCGATATGGTTGATAAATATAGGGCCTATAATAGCGATATTACATGCAACGTTTTCTATTTAACTAAAGTCATTGGAACACTGAGCGACCTATTGGGGGGGGGAGGGGGGTGTTACAGTGTTACAAAACACTTCCATCCTTCTGGAAAACAAACCCACGTGCGTTAGTTTACCGCTAGATTATTAAAAGGGCAGGTAATGTTTAGTCGGAACGAGAATATCGATATCACTTTTGCTGGCTAATATCTATGGATATGTCTATGTCCTGCTGGCATTAAATCTAACGCCGGACCTGATAACTTCTGACTATTCCCAACCATACTAGCGAGAGGAATGTTCTATTTTAGATAACATATCGCAACGCACATACTTAGTCCATGTGACACGTAATTAATTTGACCGTTTTCGATGGAAAGTTGGAAATCACAAGTAGCGTCAAATGCTAATAAACGTTAAGGTCTATTTAGGATGATCTATACAAAGTAACTGCTTCGCTTTGTGTACCTGCAACCCCTCTTGAATAGAAACTTTCTTGGTGTCAACCAGGTAATCTCCACGCTGGATTCAGGAAGTCGGATTAGACCGGCGCTGTTGCTCTCATCGTCAATAGTGATACTGACATTTACCCTGTTAACATTGAATTGCTTGTTCTCTTCTTACCCATGGACGTAGGATAGCATTCGAAACGTTTGGACACTGCTACCTTCACTTTGCGTACAACTTTGGTCCTATAAACAGTGCTATCGAGTGTGAACATTTAACTTTTATATTTTAAGGTCATTGGAAAACGCTATTGATTATAGTTATTGACATATATACTTATAAAATACGTAACCGGACTATGACTGCGTTTGCACGAATGCTTGCTCATATTAACAATGATGACATTATTATCAGACAGTTTGTAGATGACACTTATTCATGTAGTAATATGATTGTATTGTAATACTACTAGTATTGATAACATAAAATGAGTTTGATCATGTGAACATCTGTCTTGGTTATTTTTCTTCATAGAAAACGCTAAGCTATAAAATGAGTAGTAAGCATAGTGGAGCGAATACAAATATATAGCAGGTGTATTTGCAGCTATAACGAGGTTTGAGGATTCTGACTTGGATAAACCCATCGTATAAATATGATACATCTGCAATTTAACTTACATATATCGTACATAAATCAATAACATGTTTTCCAATAACTGGCAATTTGAAAAATATTATGAAAATTGGGTATTAGCCTTTATGCGGCATTACTTGAGATACCTATTAATACTACAATTTGAGCTAATATAGACACTATGAAAATTACCTAGACTTCACATTGCATCACCAGTGCAACAAAAGCCATATTTGTTTAAATTTCGAAATAACCAATGCACATGAATTATGTCTCACTTCAATGCTAAACATGAGTCTATCTCTGTAATATATGTTGAGTAATGTTATATCATATTATCGATATATACTTCAAATAAACATGTTAAAAAGTACTTTTTGCAAGCATCCTGTACGTACTTACCTAGCTTGGTTGATTATTGGAATATTTCATTTGTTTTAACAAAAAATCAACAAAGTGACATCGAGGGACAAAAGCAATTGTGAACACGAATGCCGCGCTATTAAATGTAAACGTTCACAACTGTTACTGTTAGATACAGTGGCATATCCAACTTGTACTTATTAATAATCAAATACATTTATGTAAACGTTCAATGGATACACTAGGTACTTTGTGAATGTTTTAACTGGTGTCTAACGCAAAATAAATATAAAACAATACTAAATTACAAAAGTTATAATTGATTAGAATAACACATTTAAATTAGTGCACGCAATGAGTGACTAACAATGTGCTTGAGCATTTTAATGAATAAATATTATATAATATGGTTATGCAGTACGTACTTAAAATATTTCTATAATATGTTAGTACAGTTAGAATATGGGATCGGAGAAAGGAAGAGAATAGTTAGTGTCTGGAAAAAGTTGACTGGCATACGGTTGTAGTCGAACATTAATTCCTTAATCTGAGAAGTCTTTGGCGCCTAAGAAAGATGTATTTGTATGCATTAGGGCAGATTTCTTTGGTATAGAAAATTGATCCTAGAAAAAATGTTCATTCTAGTAGAAGGCCGGCTTTGTAGTTGGCATTAAATTATCCTTATTTAAAACTGCGGCTCCTATGTTCCCTGATTTAGGAGAGTCGTCTGTCATGAGGCATATATCTAGTTTGGCTGCATCGATAGGCTCATATCGTATCTGTACGACGCGGATATTAAGACTGGCCGTGTGCTCTCTGCCCTAGTGCTGCCCCATATAAATGCAATTGTAACGCACAGAATATTTTAAATAGAACAAGTCAAAATAGTTTCTTAACTTTGATCGCTAGTTTACTAGTACGGTCAAACATTATATGCCATTTTGGTCCAGTTTATGTCCAAGGAGAGACTGGAATAAGGTCAGTCACAGCATAGCTGCAGCCAACTAAATGTCACGTAAAGCTTTGAGTAGATCATTATACTTTAGTTTAGGAGGTAAGAAGCAAACCTGTAGCATTTGTTGAGCAAAGAATTCTCAAAATTCCACATTTGTCAATAGGTTATCAGGTGGTTCATCCAAATAACTATCGTCCGTAGTTGGAAAAAACCGATAACCTCACTGTTGGATATTGGGACTTAAAGACATGCAAATATTGGAGACTTGAAGAATTAAGAGATCTCGTTATTGTTCGTGGTAATGTTGACAATGGTTCATTCTACCATCATAGCACAACGGTAGTATACCATATGCAGGGCATCGCAGGTTGATGTTAACGTTTAATATTACATTGAGACATGTTGAGAGCGCGTGATGTGACTATCGGTCAGTAGCTGGAAATAAAACAGAATGATCGTTTTAAAACATGTCGTTTTATCCTGTTAATGACCTGTCATTGATTAAATCAAAGTCGTACTGTGATTGGTTGGGATGGAGAAGGAATGCTTTAGATATTCTCTACCCTACTACTCATTTTGCCGATGGAATACATCGCTTGTTATATTTTTTTAAACAGTAAGCTTAACTTTATCTATTATTAAATGCTGATTGAACTATATATTTAACAAACGAAAACTTTAAAACGAATATAAATAATAACGCAATATTAATGTATATTAATAGTATAATTGTCTTACGCCTTCATATTTTAATAGTTTTCTAAATGAGTTACTATTAATATTTCAGATTTTCGGCATATTGAATTATCTCGATACTATTCCATGAAACATTTCAAAAAAGTAAAGGTTGGTCGTTTGTTTAGATTTAAGAAAGAAACTTTTGCATTTGATGACAAGGAAGATACTTACTCACAAAGTAGTGAATACATGATTGGCCGATTTACTATTTGGTTTAAAAAGCCAGTATACCTTACACTGGTATTTTATCAGTTTTACAGATCATTATGGGAACATATTGTAGAGGTAAGTTTTACACATAATATATATATATATACAAATATTATTTTTTAATTACACAATCTAATTAATAAAGTATAATAAATATGTAGGTATACATGAGTAATAGATGGTATAATTGAGTGTATCATTCGTATATTGATATAAGGTAATTTTGTAAATAAATACATCAATTTATCTAAACATGGTTAAATACATCAATTTTTCAGTTTTAAACCAAATATATATATTACTATGTTATGCGACAAAAAAATGTGTGAGTATAGATTTTGTCATATTATGTAGTACTGCTATCTAGTACATACAGTGCGTCTCATTATTATTTTTTTATGTTCCCACAACATTTAATTTAAAATACTGTTTTCACATTTGGTGTCTGTTCAATTAGTTGCAAGTTTTCTTAAATTGTCTTAAGTAAAACATTGCATGTATGGCAAATTATAAATTACGAATTAATGTTAAATATAAATAAATATTAATAACCAATTATATGAATGTACTCGTATACATGTAATCATTATTTCAGGTGTGGAATTCTAATGAAAAAAATAAAGAAACAATGTGTCATTTTGATGAAGTGTTCTGGTTTAAGCAACGGTTCTACTGCTATGGAATCAAACATACTCTGGGTATTAAATGGAGAAAATTGCACTACATGGGACAAATTGAAATGGCTACTATTCGAGTTTTTGCGACCGAAAGAAACGGTAATCTACTGATTGAATCATAAAGTGAATTACAATAATATTTTTTAATGAAATACAAGTTTCGAATATCAAAATTATTGACTACTGCCAAACATGAATAGGGTGCAATTATTATTGCTTAATCGCTCTATAGATATATGTGTCCCTGTATATAGCATTCTAACATAACGATTTGTTCTTGGTTCTAATATTTTGTAAGCTACGCTGATATATAACTAGTTCTATATATTGCTATATCAAGTCTACATGGCCATTTTATCTTTAATATCTGTCAATACTAGAGTAAAATTATTATGCCACATAATCTATCGCAATTTTTATTTTTCAATCAAATATTGGATGATAACAAACCCAATTACAATTTGTCAATATTATTAAAAAAATATGAATTATTGATATTCAGAATGCCCCGTAAATGGTAACGCAGGAGACTTAAAAATATTAAAATGCACGTTAAATCGCTTTTCTTAATAAAGACACTTTCAATACTTATTTTCGTTATTGAATGATGAAATATCGTCCAAGTTTTGCCAAGGCTGCTGTTTTAGTACAAATGAGTGGTAATACTCCAACATATACTCTACGACTAATTACCACTAATATGATTAAATACTAATTGTCGTTATGTATAGTAGTATTAATATTTCCTAAACTACAGGTACAAGGCTATTTTAAAACGTAGGTATAAGTAAAGTTTGTATTTCAAATTAAAAACGAAAATGAAAGTTTATAATGGAGGAGGCTGGATGTATTAAGTGAAACCGTATTTTTGACTGTTGGTCCATAATAGTATTTTGTTTATTTTGTTTTTTTGTAATTGTTTAAATTAAATTATATAACGCTAATACTGCAAACTTTAACAATATGTACATACGCTTACTAATGGATCATATTCAAATAATAATCGCTTAATGTAATGAAGACGTATACAACAAGCACATGTTAAATGTTGACCACGTCTCTTAAGTGTACTTCAAGAAAATACTTGTAAAGTCTATTTACAAAATGTAATTGCTTATTGCTTTATGACTCTTATTTTTTACATTTTATCTTATCATTTAACATGTATGTCATAATATATTTATTTTGTATATTTAGAGCCACTTGCTTTATATGTACTAGTCATTAAATGTTAATGTAAATATACAACTAAAAATATGTATATTTTATTACTGAATGAAATACACGAATATAGAACATGTATGCTTATATTTTTTAAATACAACTAAAAATATAAAATAAATATCGAAATCATATCAAGCAAGTTTATTTTAGTACAAAAATTGTAATACAAACAATAATATGTATACTACAGATAATGACATACACACAAACATATACAAAGATACACAAAATAATAACTATCAAAAAGGTTAATTAGACAAAAACATCATGACTGAAACACAATCAAAAACATAAAATTACATTGATGTATAGTAAATGTATAAAAATATTTGATACATGCATGTGCAACGATATATTTGTAATAACAGTTAACATACACATACAGTACTACATATATAGGACATATAATATAATACCCATAGAGAAACGACTCTAAGGGCGTTGCTATAGATTTTTACTCCACAATAAATAAAATCTATTGTTTGATAGTTATTGGTTAACTACAACTACACTGAGTATTTATACATTACAAGTATCATTTTATAATTAATTAATAATAACATAATCAATATATTACACGATAATAAGGAAATAAATTACAAGTATTGTGATTTTGTTTATATTGACTGCCTCCATTCATGTCTACCATGTCTAGGAAGTGATAGATTTGTGTAAAGCCAAATGTAAAACAATAGCTTACACGTTATTTATATATTTTCATAACAAAAATAATGTTTTGCTTTTAACGCATAGTTTTGTTTTATATTCTAATTTCAACATATTCATAATTTTCAATTGTATATTAACTTTCAAAACTGTACATATATTTACATATATTGTTATTAAAAATTTCTAATATACTTGGAAATATATTTCAAGTTTCTATGCTTGTATCATTAATAAATATATTGTTTATGTTTTATCTATTTAGTTATGCATAAACAATAATTTATTATCATTATACTACTCACAAGCAGGGATAGCCGAGCCGTAGTACAAACATGAATGTTTTAGTTTTCGTTGAAATTACAAATAAATATAAGAACATCTACAATTGATTCGATGAATTTTAATAAATATTTTTTTAATGTATACATTCAAAACACATGAGTCGTTTCTCTATGTGTATTCTATAGGATGTATTATGTTTATACATATGTAATTAATCGAAATATCTAAACATTGAATTATATATTTAATTTTATTATGTTGAAAATTAGGATATCTCAATTATAATTATACAGTATGCGATATACGTATATGTTTTGTTAACATAAGGTACTAAGTTATATTTTTTCTGCGATTTTAAACTATGTTTGGTATTTGCATATTTCAGTGACACAGGAAGCAACGCCTCATTACTACATCAGGTCACCCAAGAAGTTGAACTTAGACTCCAGTCAAATTCTTATAGATAATAATTTAGGAACGTGCCATGATTTTAGCAAAAATTTTAAAATGCGCTGGACTACCGATTTAGGTGAAGAAGTCAATATAGGCTACGTCGTCATTTGGGTAGCCTCAGTAACTCCTATTCCAAAGAACACGATAGTGATGGTGAGTTTGTTTCTGAAAAAATCAATATATATATATGTTAACCTATATGGGTGTTTTTCTAAAAAGTGTTACATTTTTGTTGGCGATAAAATGAAAGATTACAAAAATTTTATATTGTTTTGAATAAATTGCATTTTTATAATCCGTTGACAAGCCATTTTTCTTTAATTACAAAATAATTTAGAATTAAATACTAGCACCGTTTTTATTGTTATATGTTAAAGTGTTACGCACGTTAAATTATTTCGGACATTCGGTGAAAACCCTTTTTTCCATGTACAGTACACTTTTAATATTTAAATATGAACATTTTGGAATTAGGTATGATATAAAATTATTATCAATAATATTTATTTTGTTTAATTATACAGAACGCTGTTTTTATGCATACTTTGCGCACGTTACATTTTTCAGACATTTACACTTTTTAGAAAAACACCCATATATTGTCCACATTGTGTGTTTACGAAAAAATAGGTTCACAATAAATGTTATCAATAATATTTAGAGATGCCTTCAATCAGTTAATTGAAGTATGTATTTATTTGTTTTATAAAATAGTAGGAATACATTGCTTTAAATATATGTGTATTGATAAATCATATTTATTATTAATAAAATATTCAAACAACAAAGATATAATTTAAAAATGAAATACACCAATAAAACTTCTTTAAATTAACAACTTGGGAATCACACCTTAGCGACAATTTAAATGGATTAACACTAGAAGCGCCGGCCTCAGAATATACCTACAAGTGCCAAATGCTTCAATTGACGATTTCCATTTTTAACCTATTTTTTTGCGTAATAACAATTATAAAACTTCCTTAAATTATTTTATATTTTCGAGATTATTTTGTAATGATACATTTACAGTCATAAAAGTATAGTTTGATTCATATACTCGATGTATTTCCTGGAAAATCTATTATTAGAACTTGGAAATACCAAAATTGAAATATACTGGATGTATTTATTGGACATCTATTTTTAGAACTTGGAAATACCAAAATTGAAATATACTGGATGTATTTATTGGACATCTATTTTTAGAACTTGGAAATACTAAAAAATAGAACACATTTATTGGTTCATTTATCATCTTTTCAGAAATGAGTATATGTATATTATTTCACAATATTTTCACAATCACAATTTCTAATTCACAATGGCCAGACGATGTCTATATACCGCACAATAAGCGCTTGATGCCCTCATAAACCTCTGATCAGATGAGTCAGGCGATGAATCTGATAAAGATTCAGCAGTTGACAATGAAGAAGACATACAGCCAGAATCAGATATTTCCTCAAGTGATGAAGATGAAGATGAAGGAAATGGAGGTCAAGTGGAAGGTCGAGATGGTACTCGCTGGAGAATTATAACTGCAGAAGGAGCAAGACGAGGAAGAGCCGAACAAAGAAATGTATTCAGTGAAAGAGTTGGTGTGACCCGAGCCTGTGCGAGAATTCTGACGCCTCTTGATGCCTGGAAAGAAGTTTTCGACGAATGGAGCCTTCGCCACATCGTCCAATGTACCAAAGAGTTTGCTAGTCTTACTATTGAGAACTGGAACATCACTGAGGATGAGTTGGAGAAATTCATTTAACTGCTTTATCTCAAGGGAGTAATGTATCAACGCAATTTTCCCTTCGAAAATCTGCGGTCTTCTTCGATGGGCTCTCCGGCCTTCAACAGCACAATGTCCAGAAATCGAATGCGTGAAATAAAAAAGTTTATTCGATTTGACAATAAACAAAATAGGCGTCGCAACCTCGACACCGACAAATTCTGTCTTATTTCGCCTATTTTGGACCGCTTCGTGGAGAACTCCCAACGATGCTTTATCCCAGGTCCTTCTCTGACCATTGATGAGCAACTTTTCCCCACCAAAGCGCGCTGCAAGTTCACCCAATACATGCCCAATAAACCTGACAAATTTGGGATCAAATTCTGGATCCTGGCCGATCTTGAAAGCAAATACTGCTACGCCATAAAGCCCTACCTTGGACGCGATGAAACCCGGCAAGACGGCCTCGGGACACATGTTGTAATGTCACTTCTAGAACCACTATACAACAAAGGATGCAACGTCACAGTTGACAACTTCTTTACGTCAAAACGCCTCGCAGAACTCCTGCTTACAAAGAGAACAACCATCACCG